>CAUYPK010023828.1:0-27393 GCA_963574355.1 Loris lydekkerianus
CCCCCCGCACGCGGCCCACCGGCGTGGAGCAGGGGGCGGCCCTACCCAACATGACCTGGGCACTGGTATGTTGTACCTTCCCAGACGCTCTACCTGGCCAGTGGTTTGGAAGAGGGTATGGGAGTGGCCAGCATGGGCTGGGCCCTGGGTTGGTTTGACTGGGCAGTGGGTGAAGTGGAGCAGTGGTTTGGAGGAGGGTGTAGGTGTGGGCACCATGAGCTGTGCCCTGGGTTGGTGTGACTAGGCAGTGGGTTAAGTGGAGCAGTGGGTTGGAGGAAGGTGTGGGAGTCGCCAGCATGAGCTGGGCTCTGGGTTGGTGTAACTGGGCAGTGGGTTAAGCTGGGCAGTGGTTTGGAAGAGGGTATGGGAGTGGCCAGCATGGGCTGGGCCCTGGGTTGGTGTGACTGGGCAGTGGGTTAACCTGGGGAGTTGGTTGGAGGAGGGTGCCAGAGGGCCAGCATGATCTGGGCCCTGGATTATTGTGACTGGGCAGTGGTGTAAGCTGGGCAGTGGGTTGAAGGAGGGTGTGGGAGTGGCCAGCATGGGCTTGGCCCTGAGTTGATGTGACTGGTCAGTGTGTTAAGCTGGGGGTGGTTTGGCGGGGAGTATGGGAGTGGCCAGCATGGGCTGGCGCCTGGTTTGGTGTGACTGGGCAGTGGGTTAAGCTAGGCAGTGGGTTGGAGGAGGGTGTGGGAGTGGCCAGCATGGGCTGGGCCCTGGGTTGGTGTGACTTGGCAGTGGGTTAACCTGGGCAGTGGGTTGGAGGAGAATGTGGGAGTGGCCAGCATGAGCTGGGCCCTCGGTTGGTGTGACTGGGCAGTGTGTTAAGCTGGGCAGTGTGTTGGAGGAGGGTGTGGGAATCGCCAGCATGAGCTGGGGCCTGGGCTGGTGTGACTGGGCAGTGGGTTAAGCTGGGCAGTTGGTTGGAGGAGGGTGTGGGAGTGTCCAGCATGTTCTGGCCCTTGGGGTGGTGTAAGTGGGCAGTGGGTTAACCTGGGCAGTGGGTTGGAGGAGGGTGTGGGAGTGGCCAGCATTGGCTGTGCCCTGGGTTGGTGTGACTGGGCAGTGGGTTAACCAGGTCAGTGGGTTGGAGGAGAGTATGGGAGTTGCCAGCATGAGCTGCACCCTGGGTTGGTGTGACTTGGCAGGGGGTTAACCTGGGCAGTGGGTTGGAGGAGAATGTGGGAGTGGCCAGCATGAACTGGGCCCTCGGTTGGTGTGACTTGGCAGTGTGTTAAGCTGGGCAGTGTGTTGGAGGAGGGTGTGGGAATCGCCAGCATGAGCTGGGCCCTGGATTGGTGTGACTAAGCAGTGGGGTAAGCTCGGCAGTGGGTTGGAGGAGGGTGTTGGAGTGGGAAGCATGGGCTGGTCCCTGAGTAGATGTGACTGGGCAGTGAGTTAAGCTGGGCAGTGTTTGGAGGAGGGTTTGGGAGAGGCCAGCATGGGCTGGTCTCTGGGTTGGTGTGACTGGGCAGTGGGTTAAGCTGTAAGTGATTTTGAGGAGGGTATGTTAGTGGCCAGCATGGGCTGGGCCCTTGGTTTGTGTGACTTTGCTGTGCGTTAAGCTGGGCAGTGGGTTGCTGGGGAGTGTGGGAGTGGCCAGCATGTTCTGGGACCTGGATTCGTGTGACTGGGCTGTGGGGTAAGCTGGGCAGTCAGTTGGAGGAGGGTGTGGGAGTGGGCAGCATGGACTCGGCCCTGAGTTGATGTGACTGGGCAGTGGGTTGGAGGAGAGTGTGGGATTGGCCATCATGTTCTGGGACCCGGATTGGTGTGCCTGGGCAGTGGGTTAAGCTGGGCAGTGGGTAGGAGGAGTGTATGGGAGTGGCCAGAATGGGCTGGGCCCTGGCTTGGTGTGACTGGGCAGTGGGTTATCCTGGGAAGTGGGTTGGAGGAGAGTGTGGGAGTTGCCAGCATGAGCTGGACCCTTGGTTGGCGTGACTGGGCAGTGGGTTAAGCTGGGCAGTGGTTTGGAAGAGGGTATGGGAGTGGCCAACATGGGCTGGGCCCTGGGTTGGTGTGACTGGGCAGTGGGTTAAGTGGAGCAGTGAGTTAGAGGAGGGTGTGGGAGTCGCCAGCATGAGCTGGGCCCTGGATTGGTGTGACTGGGCAGTGGATTAACCTGGGCAGTGGGTCGGAGGAGGGTGTGGGAGTGGCCAGCATGAGCTGGGCCCTTTGTTGGTGTGACTGGGCAGTGGGTTAAGGTGGGCAGTGTGTTGGAGGAGGGTGTGGTAGTGGCCAGCATGTTCTAGGCCCTGGGTTGGTGTGACTAGGCAGTGGGTTAAGCTGGGCAGTGGTTGGAGGGGGTATGGGAGTGGCCAGCATGAGCTCGGCCCTGGGTTGGTGTGACTGGGCAGTGGGTTAAGCGTGGGAATACGTTGGAGGAAGGGGTGTGATTTTCCAGCATGGACTGTGGCCAGCATGGGCTGGGCCCTGGGTTGGTGTGACTGGGCAGTGGGTTAAGCTGGGCAGTGGTTTGGAAGAAGGTATGGGAGTGTCCAGCAATGGCTGGACCCTGGGTTGGTGTGACTGGGTAGTGGGTTAAGGAGGGCAGTGGGTTGGAGGAGGATGTGGGAGTGGCCATCATGATTTGGTCCCTGTGTTGGTGTGACTGGGCAGTGGGTTAAGCTGGGCAGTGCATTGGAGGAGGGTGTGGGAGTGGCCAGCATGTTCTGTCCCTGGGTCGGTTGAGTGGGCAGTGGCCCTGGTTTAGTGTGACTGGGCAGGGGGTTAACGTGGGCAGTGGGTTGGAGGACAGTGTGGGATTGGCTAGCATGAGCTGGACCCTGGGTTGGTGTGACTGGGCAGTAGGTTAAGCAGTGTGTTGGAGGAGGGTGTGGGAGTCGCCAGCATGAGCTTGGCCCCGGGTTGGTGTGACTGGGCAGTGGGTTAAGCTGGCAGTGGGTTGGAGGAGGATGTGGGACTGACCGCATTTTCTGGGCCCTGGATTGGTGTGACTGGGCTGTGGGTAACCTGGGCAGTGGGTTGGAGTCGGGTGTGGGAGTGTGCAGCATGAGCTGGGCCTTGTGTTGGTGAGACTCATCGTTGAGAGAGTAGACCTGGAATGGAGAATTGCTTTGAGCTCTTAGCCGTTCTCCACCTGGGGCAGGGATGGGAAGTTTCCTGTTGTCCCGGTAGAGGTGAATACAGTAGACAAAGCAGATGTTTTATACATACTGCTATCTCGGAGTTTCTGAGAATTAAGGCTGATAGTTCCTTGAGGTGAGATGGTCTGAAGCCACTCTGTTGGCACTCTATGTCATGGGTTTGGGCAGTCATACCCCACTACATTAACAGGCCATTTTAACTAGATTCTCTTGCAGTATAATTTAGCAAGCTCTAAGGGAGGAGTAGATTTTGGTAGGAATTAAATAAGTGAAAATAAGAGTGGTTTGGATCAAAGGGTGACAGTGAAGGAGGGTAGAAATTGGTTTGACACACATTTTATGAGCTTCGAGTTGCTTCCAAATGGAGATTACCCAATATCCAAATAATATACCCTATAAGGAAGAAGACCTACTAAGACTTTTTTGTTTTTCTTTCTTACTAGGCAGTATTTTGGGGGGTAATTTGGTGTTCTGTGCCCACAGCACTGTATATTCATAGACATATCTTGGAATAAAAGACAAACACACAAAACAAAACCAAAAACAATTCCCAGCTAAAGGGATAGAATCATCTGAGGTGAAAAAAAATCATCATAATAAATGTCATTCTGTAAAGCCTCAAGACACACCACTCACTGTGCCAGGTTCTTTGCATACGCCCCACACACTCAAGCCATCCTTTGGGACAGGGCTTATTAAACTTCACTAACAAAGAACTTAATGTTCATACAATTTGATAATATGTTTACTTCACACGGTAGTAAGGAACAGGAATGGGACTAGATTTGGGGTCTGAATTCCTCTAAAGCCAACACTGCTCCACCTGTCCTAGCCTGGGGTAGATCTTGGGCATATTAATTCATTGCTCTTCCCTCTATTCAACAGCTATGTGTCTCAGGAAATAAAAAAGAAAGACACTATGACCAAACTACTAACAGCAGGCCTAAAGAAGGAAAGTAAAAATGAGAATCAAACATGCTGGCTACTCCCACACTCTCCTCCAACCCACTGCCCAGCTTAACACACTGCCCAGTCACACCAATCCAGGTCCCAGAATATGATGGCCACTCCCACACTCTCCTCCAACCCACTCCCAGTCACATCAACTCAGGGCCGAGCCCATGCTGCCCACTCCCACACCCTCCTCCAACTGACTGCCCAGCTTACCCCACAGCCCAGTCACACGAATCCAAGTCCCAGAACATGCTGGCCACTCCCACTCTCCTGCAACCCACTGCCCAGCTTAACGCACAGCCCAGTCACACAAACCAAGGGCCCTTCTCCTGGGTCTTCCCCAGTGTGTTCTATACAAATTGGAACCCACTTGCTGTCCTTCTGTTCACTGTGTCCTTCTCTGGAGCTTGAACCTTCCTCCAGAGGAACAGACAACGCAGATTCACCTGACTTCTCCCTGACACGGAGGGTTCCAACTGCATGGAGGTCATGTCCCTCACTGTGGGTGGGCTCCCTCTGACAACAAGAGCACCTTCTGCAGAATTGTTCACTTTGAACAGTGAAGCTTGGATCTCTTCATGCCTCTTGAGGGTGCACATTACATTCTGAAAGTGTTTGCAAGTAGAGTCTGGTTTGGCATAGAATCTATCATTTCTTGGTTCATAACCTTGAAGTTTGACAAGTGGTTTTCAAAATCACTCTGGTATCTCAGATCAGAATTTATTGGGGTTAATTGTTTGAGACTGGCCACTGAACATGGACAGTGATGAGTGCGCACACTTCAGTGGTCAAAACTCCAAGCCTCCATCATAAGTCGTCAATGAAATGTCTAATGATGGTGAATGCCTAAAACAAACCAGGAGTCTCCTTTGGAGAGGGAAAATGAATCCATGGCAGATATGCTCACTTTGACAAGAAAAGGAGAAAAATTCAGCACTCCTTCACTGACACTTGTTTCTATTTCCCCCTGATGAAAATTTTGGTTTAGGTCATATAAACCTAAACCAAAATATTGGGGGGCATATTTCTTGTTGCCCCCCAATTCTGACAATATGTATTAAATCACAGTTTTCTTTCCTAACTACATTTCCCCCAAATGCTTCCCTCTCTTTAGAAATAACCAAAATTAAAAATTTGTGTTATTTTAAAATTTATTCCAGGTTTTTCCTTCCTTAGATGCTCTATAAAAAGTACATTGTGAGTTTTAACATGTTCTTCCTCTTGCCATTGTCAGTGAATGAGAAGAAAGGAAGATCTTTCTGTGAAAGCACATACACACCCACCTCATTTTTTTAATTACTCCCTGGAATTCTAAACTGGGTTCATGCAATAATTAATTTCACCAATCTCTTACTAATGATAGTTGTTTTTCATTTGTTTCTATGATTAATATTTCTATTAAGCAACATCATTGACCATGAATTCTTATAGGAAATATATAGCAAAGTGCAAATTGGAAAAAGTGGGATTGCAAAAAAATTTATTTATATTTCTGAAATTCTGTTGTTGTTGTTTTTTTTTTTGTAGAGACAGAGTTTTTTTTAAAATTCTGTTCACATAAAGCTATTCCAATTCATGTTTTTGCATATTAATGTATGTGACTAATCTATACACACAAAGGAATTTTATTTTGTCAACTTTTTAAATTTTGGTCAAACTTTTGAATGAAAATATATGGTCTCACCATTATTTGAATTTCTCTGTTTTCTAAGGAGGTTGTACAGAAAATTAACTTAATCTTTCATTCATGTAAAGCAAGATTTCTTCAGTAATGTCTTGAGTGCCAGGATTTTTCTGGCCATGCTTTAAAACTCTGAAATGTCAATGAGATATTTCCCTTTACTTTGAGGAGGAAATATCTGATCTGAATCATCACAAGCCAGAGAATGGGTCCACCCAGGATATTCTCAGCTAGGGAGGAATATCAGGAGGACGTGGGGGAAGGGGGGAGAGGGTAGAGACATATCTATAGTCCATGAGAGGGATCACCAAATTTAGGGATTATGGGTCTATGAAGGCTAGGATTCCATGGTACATTCTGTATCTAACTGTTATGCAGTGGTTGTCAGTATTTTAGATGTGGGGCCTCTTATTCCAACTTAGGCCTTCCCCATAAATCAAATCCCTGACTTGAAGACAGAGAAATCTGTGTGAAGAGGGAACTGCAAGCCCTTGTCCTGTTCCCTAAATGCCCCCTCATCACTCTCAGTCCAGTGGTCCTTGAAACCCATACATTTCTGGGGTTCCTTGAGCACTACAAGAAAAGCTTGGAGCTAAAAGAACCTTCCTTGGAAATGGACTTCATTACATCTCTGCACAGGAATTCATGTGTGGATTCCATTCTGCCCCAAACACTATTCCAATGTTGCTGCTTGGCTTTCCAGTGCCGTGGAAATGTGCATTGCCCTCCCCCTGCATCTCCAGCATACCTTGCAACCCCAGCCCTTGTTTTCAAATCCCTCAGTGTCCACCCCTGGACGCACATAGGTATCCACTGTTCTCCTACCCACTCATCTGTTCTCTATTTTCAGTATCCTCACTAATAATATGCATAGACTTTGCCTTCCTCCTGACCCAATCCCTGTCTTTGTCCCCTGTCTCTGTCCCTGTTTCAAACTCTCCTATGGGAAAAAGACCTCTGGTATTTCCTTCACTTGGTAGTTTTTTAACATCTAAGAACAGGATGAGTGTTCTCTGCCTGTTGGTCCATGTTTTATTCTTTTGAAAGTCTTCTCAGTTCAAGTCCATGTGTGTAATCCCTCAACAACTGCAGGGGGCTTGGCTGGCTTTACTTTCATCTTTTGCCTCTGCTTCCCAGCCTGGCACATAATCCCCTTGACTGATGCTCACACTGCTTGGTCTCAACCACATCTACTACAGATGTGCAGCTTAACTCCCTTTAGTATCAGAAGCTGAAGGGCTTCTTATATAAGTTCCTGCTTCACAAAACAAAGAAGGGTCATTTGCATCCAGGGTTTGCAATATCACCTCTAGTCACACTGTGTTCATTTTATGAGCAGCGTTTTCTTAAATGCCTAGGATTTGTCTGCTTGCCTAGTCATTAGGTCCTCAGGTTCTAAGAGGGAAAAAATATGTGACTCTGTCCTGTGGTACTCAGAATAGTCAAGCACAGTTAAGAAACAAGAATTTAATTCCATTACTCCCTTCCCGCCCTTTGGGCTGCTGCAATATGTTTTGCTTCTACGTATGTTATATACCTTACATACAATATTAATACTTTTGGATTAAACATTTGCTTATCTTTTAAATACACTTACATTAATATATTAAGGGAAAATCTTCCAAGTTCACCCGTTTAGTTATTATTTTCAGTGCCCTTCATCTCTTTATGTAGACCTAGATATTCCTTTGGGCTCATTTCCCTTTTGCCTGGAGGAATTCTTTTACCATTTCTTTTAGTGTACATCTATTGGAAATTAATTCTTCCAGATTTCTGGAAAATGTCCTTATTTTGTCTTTGTTTTTGAATGATTTTGTACTTAATGTAGAATTTTAAGTTGACCTCTTTTTTTGTCTTTCAGCATATTCAAAATGTTACTCGATTTTCTCCTCTTGTTTTTTATAAAAATCTACTGTCATTCTCTCTTTGTTCCATTGTAGGTAAAGTATTTTTTCTTTGGCTAAGTGTTATGTTTAGGTTTATGAGAAACTGCTAGGATAATTTTCAAAGTGATTACAACATTTTCCATTTATACAAAGTATCAGAGTTTTGGTTACTTCACATCCTCACTAACATATTATGTCATCGATCTTTTCAATTTTAACCATTCAAGTGGGTGAATATTCTTGTCTTATTGTGGTTTTAATTGAATGCTCTTGATTGTGCTTGACTACTTTTTCAAGGGCTTATATACCATTTGTTTATCTTTCTTTGTGAAGTGCCTATTCAAGTTCATTGCCCAACACTTTTTGTTAATTTTCTTTTCGTTAGTGAGTTGTTGAACTTGTTACATACTCCAGATATAAGTACTTTGTCAGATACATGTACTGCTCATATTTTAAGTCTCTGGCTTAATGATTAATTTTCTTAGTTACAAATTTTGTGGAGTAAATTTTTTAAATGTTTGATTTTGTCTTATCATTTTTTTCTTTTATTGCTAGGATTTTTCTCAGCTCATGAAATATTCTGCTATGTTGGTTCCTAGAATTTTTAATTGTAGCTATTAGTTTTAGGTCTATGATACAACAAAAATTATTTTTTGTATTGACTTAGGTATGGCCAAGGTTCATATTCCTCAAGTTGTTCCAACACCATTAGTTGAAAAGATTTTCATTTCTCTATTAAACTTATTTTCTTCTTTAATCAAAACTTAATGGATAATCTAAATTTTATTGTATTTATGAATGCTCTAGTTTGACTTAGTAACATATTTGCCTGAAAGACTATCACCAACTTGATTACTGTATTTTTATTATGAATATTGAAGTCAAATGGTGTAAGTATACTAACTTTTTTTTCCTTAGGACACAGTGAGTGATAAATTTCCTCTGTGCATATGAATTTTAGAATCATCTTCTTGACTTCTATAAGAAAAGACAGTTATGATTTTGATAAATAATAATTTTTAAATTTCTTTTCTTTTATTATTATTATTATTATTATTATTATTATTATTTGAGACAGAGTTTCACTTTGTCACCGTTGGTCGAGTGTCATGGCTTCATGCTCACAGCAACCTCAAACTCTTGGGCTCAAGTGATTCTCTTGCCTCAGCCTCCCGAGTAGCTGGGACTACAGGAGTCCACCACAACACCTGGCTATTTTTTAGAGTGGGTCTCACTCTTGCTCAGGCTGGTCTCAAACTCCTGAACTCAAGCAATCCACCTGCCTCAGCCTTCCAGAGTGCTAGGATTACAGGTGTGAGCCACCATGCCTGGCCTACATTTCTTTTAATTTCGGATTAATATGAGGGTACAAATGTTTAGATTACATTGTTTTGAATTATAAAGTAAAGTTCAAGTTATAATTGGGCCCTAGATCCAGGCAGTGTGCTGAACACCCTCACATTGTGCACATTAGGTGAAAACCCACCAATCGCCCTCCCTCTTTCCCCTTCCTCTCTTTCCCCTCTCCCCTCCCCTCACTAGATTATACTTGTGTTTTTTCTTTTGTGTGAGCATGTAGTTGTTTATATATTGCTTTCATGTTAGTACTGAGTACACTGGATACTAGTTTTTCCATTCTTGAGCTACTTTACTAAGAAGAATGTGTTTGAACTCCATCCTGGTAAACACAAAAGATGTAAAATCTCTATCTTTCCTCATGGCTGACTAGTACTCCATAGTAACCACAGTTTATTAATCCATTCACGGGTTGATGGGCACTTGGGTTGCTTCCACATCTTGGCAGTTGTGAATTGAGCTGCAATAAACTTTCCAGTGTAGATGTCCTAGTGGTAATATGATTTTGTTCTTCTGGTTAGATACCTAGTAATGGGATCAAAGGGGAAGTCTACTTTTAGCTCTTTGAGGATTCTCCATACTTCTTTTCATAGAGGCTGTATTAGTTTGCAGTCCCACCTGCAGTGCGAAAGTGTTCCCTTCTCTCCACAACTATGCCAGCATTTGCAGATTTGGGACTTTATGATGTGGGCTAATCTCACTGGAGTTAGGTGATATCTTAGAGTGGTTTTGATTTGGATTTCTCTGATGACTAGGGACAATGAACATTTTTTCATGTGTTTGTTGGCTATTTGCCATTTTCAGAGAATTTTCTGTTCATGTCTCTTGTCCACTTATAAATGGGGTTGTTTGCTCTTTTCTTGTTGATTAATTTTAGTCTCTGTAGATCCTAATTATCAGCTCTTTGTTAGATTCATAGCATGCAAATATCTTCTCCCATTATGAAGGCTGTCTGTTTGCTCTAGTTATGGTATCCTTAGCTGTGCAGGAGCCTTTTAGCTTAATTATGTCCCATTTATTTATTTTTGGTGTTGCTACAATTGCCAAGGAGGTGTTTTTCATAAAAATATGTTTTCCCCAGGCCAATTTTTGTCAAGGATTTTCCCCACACTCTTTTCTACAATTTTCATTATTTCATGTCTTAAATTTAAGTCCTTTATCTAGTGAGAGTCAATTTTTATCAATGGTAAGAGGTGTGGGTCTAATTTCAGTCTTCTACATGTGGATAACCAGTTTTCCCAGGACTATTTATTAAATTGGGATTCTTTTCCACAGTGCATGCTTTCGTTTGGTTTATTAAAGATCAGATGGCCATATGTGGCTGAGTTCATCTCTAGGTTCTCTAGATAAGAATTATTTTGAATTGATGGAGTAATGTTTCTTCTCATTGTTTCAATTTCTTTATTGAAATTATTTAGTTGTTCCTTCAATAGTTTTGTCTTTTCTTTTAAACCCTTGGACACATTTATACTATGTGTTTTAAAGCCCTTGTTGGCTCTTTCTATTATTTCTGATTTTTCTCCTAATTACAAGTTACCTTTTACCCTTTATAGGTCATAATTTTACTGCTTCTTAACATGCCAAGTAATTTTTTTATTGTATCCTGAGCATTATGGATGTTAAATTGTGAGTTTCTGGATTTTGTTTTCCTTAATAAAAGTATCAGGTGAGCAGTTAATACATTTGTACATCATGCTGTTATTTTCTAGGCCTATTTTAAAGCTTTGCTAGAGATGGCCCATGATAATAATTATTCTTGGGCTACATTAGCTTTATTCCTATGACTTAGGCTTTTCTGAACTGCTACAGATTTGCTTAGGGAGCTCAAAGAGAACTCTTCTCTCTGGGTGTTTAATATCCAAACTGTCCCATCCATATTTATGTTCCAGTAGTTGTTTAGCTCACTACTGTCCAGTTTTGGGATTGTTTTAAAATTTTTTATTCCTCTTGTAGTTGCTCTTTTCCCAGCCTCATGGATTCCTGCCCTTCACATGAGAAATTTAGTGTTCAGTGAAAGACCAAATACGACCCTTATGCAGATTTCTGGAGCATTATCTCTATACAGCTCTCTTCTCTCCAACATCTTGTCCTACAAATTCCAACAGTATTAACATTCCCAAATTCACTGTGGCATCAGTTCACTGAGTCTACTGTGCTCTGTTTTGGCTTATCCTCCCTAGACCACAGTTTAGACTTTGCCTTTAAGATAAATTCAGGATGATTTGGAGACTTACCCCATTTGGTTTCCTTCTTTTAACAATCACAATTCTATTTTCTAGTGTTCAAAAGCAGTTACTTCATATATTTTGCCTACTTTTATAAGTGTCTACAGCAATAGAAGTGGAAGACCTTCTGAATTTGTTTTATAATGGCAAAGTTTTAAACGTTTAATTTTAAACTAATTTTAAGATTGTAGAGAAGTTACAAAAATAGTATATGGAGTTTTCAACATAACTTTCGCCCAGAGTCCCCCAATGTTAACATCTTAGACAATTATAGAACAATTATCATAACCAGGAAATTTACATTGTCATAATAGCCTTAACCAAATTAACTGTCTCATTCAAATTTCATCATTTTCCACTACTGTCCTTTTTAAGAATCCCAAGAATAATCCCATATTCTATTTAATTATTTCTCCCTGGATTCCCACTATCTGTGACAGTTCTTCAGTCTTCCCTTGTTTTTCATAACCTTGACAGCTCTGAAGAGTACTGATTAGTTATTTTGCTGAATGTTTTTCATTATTTTTCTTATCTGGCATTTCCCCATTGTTAGACTGAGGTCTTACTCTCTTGCAAAGAGAAGCATAGAAATGGCACCATATCTTTCTCAGTGCTCTCACAGGGCTCATGATGTCAATATGTCTTATTCCTGGTACTATTGTCCTTGATAACCTCATCAAAGTGGTCTCTCCTAGGTGTTTCCACTATAAAATTGTGATCATTCCTGCTGTGATAAATAAATATCTTAGGAGAGACATTTTGAGCTTCTCACTTCAAACCCTTGCCCACTGATTCTAGCACTCTTTAGTGGATCATACATGTAATAATTGCATCTGTGCCTGATGGTGATTTCTATTTCCCGCCTTCTTTACACATTTATCAATAAATTTCACTAAAAGGAGGAGTTTCCACATCTCTTCCATTGATTTATTTAATCATCATCCAATTTATTTATATCATCCTGGCTTCATGAATATCCCTTTTATTCTTTGGGCTCTAATCCCATACTGTGATTATTTATTTTATTGCTCAAAGCTCTGGCCATTAGGGGCCCCTTCAGGTTGGCTTCAGTGGTCTTTCAAAAGCTTCCTCTCATATTTTTGGAGGATTTTCATTTTTCTAGTAGCACAAGATATTCCAAAATCCTTTTGATTTTCCCTACCTTCGCCTTGGAATGAACTACTTCTGATTCCTTTTATGCAAGAATGGTACTTAGAAACCATGATCTGGGCACTAAGTATGCTAATTATGAATGGGGTGTCATTTTTTTTCTAGGCCCTATGAACAGAAAGAGCTAGGTAATATTTGCATATACTCATATCTATTTTTATCTCTTTCTTTGTAATGAGTTCCTATTGATACCTCAGATTACAATTCAACACCACAGGAGGCATTTTAGCCTTCCCCCTTTCTTTATTGGTAACTACTTTCTTTAATGGTAAGATACCTGATTTTTATTATTTTCAAAATATGTACTTATTTGGGCTTGGTGCCTATAGCTCAGCAGCTAGGGCTCCAGCCACATACACCGGAGCTGGAGGTTTTGAAGCCAGTCCGGGCCTGCCAAACAACAATGACTACTACAACCAAAAAATAGCCAGGCATTGTGGCAGGCCCCTGTAGTCCCAGCTACTTGGGAGGCTGAGGCAAGAGAATCGCTTAAGTCCAAGAGTTGGAGGTTGTTGTGAGCTGTGATGTCACAGCTCTCTACCAAGGGTGACATAGTAAGACTCTGTCTCAAAAAAAAAAAAAAAAAAAAAAATTACTTGTTTGTTCAATTCTAGTATGCACATAATTTCAGAATGTCTAACCAATATCCCTGAGAAATACATTTACTGATTAAATAACAGCATTTGTGCAATTTTTTTTTTTTTGGTCTTTATTCTTATAATAGGCAGTGAACTTCCTGTTTTCCAAAGTTATTTAGGTGAGTTCTTTGTCCCCCTGCCTTCGGTATGGTTATGTTTTTTATTTTTATTACAGGTATTTTCATTTGTTAGTGTGTGTGTGCACCATTTTGGAGATGCTCCATATCCTAATTGGTTTTAACTCTTCCTTTATTAATGGCAGTATTACTTCATCAAGTAACTATTTCTATGTATAAATTCCTTAACAACAGACATCATCATACATGCAGTAAATTCCCTAATAATATTAGCTGTCAACTATCATAAGGATATGCCCAAAATATGTATTCTGATATTTAAATTAGAAAAAAATCTATGTCTGTCTTGTGCATTTCAGGGGTGCTTTGTTTATTCAGGCGAGTATCTCATTTTTATTCACTCTTTTTCTACATACTAATTCACATACAACAGCTAAAATGTTTCTAATTGCTGCAGATACCAGAGCTTACCCTGATTGTATGCATTGGGTCTAATTCTTGAAAACAAGGAATTTAAGGCCTACATTTGGCCATTAAAACAAGCTAAGGCACTACTATTTGTCACAATGTTGATGACGAGCCCTTTGCTGCTTGTGTGTCTTTTTTGTTATTGTTGCCAAGTAACTGAGAAACTCATGCGGCACTGCTGAGGATAAGACCTTTCCCTATTAAGAAGAAAAGGATGACAACCTGCTGTGTGAACAATAGGGAAAGTACCCTTATCATTCTCAGCACAAATGCTTCATCACTAAGGGTGCATCTTTCTAAAAAAATGTCTTTGAAATTTTCTGTAAAATATTCTGCTCCTGTTCACTGACAAGAAATTTTTAAAGAAAAAAATAATATGCTAACTGGTGGAATAAATGGAGATAAAATCCAGAAAGTGTATTATACATCTGTCTTTACCAAATACCTGATATCTAAAGACTCCACATTAGGAGAGATGGAAGCAGTTATTACTACCACATGGCATCTTAACCTACTTAATTCCAACAGAAGAAACCTCCTCCTACTGTGTCGTAGAGAAGGATAAAAGTCTCAAGTCAGATCAAAAGCTAAACTGTGATTATTGTGAAAAGAAGAGGATTGCATACTCTTTTTTTAGCTATCTATCCTCTCCAGATATAATGTCCCATTTGAAATATTTGCTGCATGAATGTCAAAAAAGTATCAGATAGTAAAATAGTAGTAGTATCTCAACTCTAAGAAAAATAGCCTTTAAAAACAGAGATCCATGGCACTACAGATACTAAACTTTCTCAAAACATGTCATCTTAGTATTCAACAATTCCTCCAAGGGGGGGAAAAAAAATCACTGACTTAAACTCACACTTGATGCTTAATTTCTTTTTATGAATAAGAAGTGACTTTTTATCTAACATGGAGATGTAAAAAAATTGATGCTCTTAGATTAACCTTTATGGATTGGATTTTGTTAATAGGGATAATCTTGCTCTATTATTTAATGAAAGAAAATTTTTGAGACAAGGTCTTGTTCTGTCTTCCTGGCTAGAGTGCAGTGGCATCATCATAAATCACTATAACCTCCAACTCCTGGGCTCAAACAATCCTCTTGCCTCTGCCTTTGAAAAAGCAGAGACTATGGGTATGTGCCACCATGCCCAACTATGTTTTCTATATTTTGTAGATACAGAGTCCCGCTCTTGCTCAGGCTGGTCTCTAACTTCTGGCTTCAAGCAATCCTCCTGCCTTGGCCTCTCAAATTGCTAGGATTACAGGCATGAGCCACTGTGCCAGACCTAATGAACCATTTTATGCATGTGTTTTTCTATACAGTTGACATTTGGACAGCTAGAATTTGAACGACAGGGATCCACTTACATACAAATTTTCTCCCATTGCCACCCCTGAGACAAGACCAATCCCTCCCTTTCCTCCTCCTTCTCGCCTACTCAGTGTGAAGATGAGGATGAAGACCTTTATGATAATCCACTTCTACTTAATAAATAGTAAATATATTTGTCTGTGATTTTCTTAATAATATTTTCTTTTCTCTAGCTTACTTTATCATAAGAATACAGTATATATTGCATATAACATGAAAAGTATATGTTAGTTGTTTATGGCATTGGTAAAAGTTCCATTTCCCTTCCTCATTTTTGCCATCTATATCCTAAATTCCCTTTATGTCATTTCCATAATTTCTATATAGGTGGGATCCTCTATATAGGTAGCTGTATCATGATCCCTTGATGTGGAGGGGGTTTGATCTGTTCTGGTTTTTCATGTTGCCAGATTTGTTTTGTTGTTCCTCCTCATGTGTGTTTTCTTCTTGTTCACTTTCTTCCCCTTCCTTCTCCTCTCTCTTCTTCCTTCTCTTTAATTTTCCTTATCTCTATGCTTGGGTGTTGGAGTGGCTTCCTCAGCTCCTGGAGTTTCTTATTGTCTCACTATGCCTCACAACAGTGACCATGGGCTGGTAAATCCAGTAAGTGGTAGCTGGAGTCCCTTACCCCAATCTTACAGAGTGGCTGGCAAGATGTCCCTAGTCCACCATTTTGAATCTCTTTCTAGTAAAACTTTCAGTCAACAGAAGGCTGTTAGTAGTTAAATTATGGGGAAGTCAAAAGTTACACTCAGATTTTCAACTACATGGGGGTAGTTGCCTGACTTCTGCATTGTTAAAGGGTCAACCATACTATAAACAAGAAAAGAGGCCAGGTGTGGTGGCTCAGGCCTGTAATCCTAGCACTTTGGGAGGCCGAGATTGGTGTATTGCCTGAGCTCAAGAGTTTGAGACAAGTTTGAGCAAAAGTGAGACCTCATCTCTAGAAAAAAATAGTGAGGTGTTGTGGCAGGGACCTTTATTCCCAACTACTCAGGAGGCTGAGGCAAGAGAATCACTTGAGCTCAAGTGTTTGATGTTGCTGTGAGATAAGAGGCCATGGCACTCTACCGATGGTGACCAGATGAGACTGTCTAAAACAAACAAACAACAACAACAACAAAAAAAAAAAAAAAAAAAAAAAAAAAACAAGAAAAGAGTACTACAGGAATCTAAAATGTATAGTAAAATTGATATGTTCCTCTTTAAAGCATAAGTTCACTCTTTACTATATCCTGTTTTGGAAAATACTGGCATCTTGCAAGTGAAGTGTTTAGTTCCTTGTATATTGTGGATACCAGACCCTTATCAGATGTATGGTCCACAAATAAATTTCTCCTAACTTGTGCATTGTCTCTTCACTCTGTTGACAGTTTGCTGTGTTTATAAGCTTTTAAGATTGATACAATCCCATTTGTCTAATTATGCTTTTGTTCACTGTGTTTTGAAGATCATATCCAAAAAACCTTTGCAAAGATCAATCCCAAAAAGCTTTCCTCCTATATTTTTTTCTAGTAGTTTTTCTGTTTCAGTTCTTATGTTTAAGTCTTTAGCCCATTTTGAGTTGAGTTTTGTATGTGGGGTAAAGTATGGGTGCAATTTAATTCTTCTGCATGTGATTATCCAGTTTTCCTAACATCATTTATTACAAAGACTTTTTTTCCTGCTGAGTGTTCTTGACATTTTTGTCTAAGAGCAGTTTACTATAGATGTATGGATTTATTTCTGGGTTCCTTACTCTGTTCAATTGGTCTATATATCTTTTTTTGATTATTATAGTTTTGTAGTACATTCTGAGGTCAGGTAATGTGATACCTTCAGCTTTATTTTTTTTCTCAAAATTGCTTGGCTATTCTGAGTCTGTTAAAACTTCATTAAAAAATGTGCAAAGGATCTGGAAAAACATTTCTCAAAATAATACATATGAATCTCCAACAGGTATATGAAAAAACGCTCAGCATCACTAATTGCTAGGAAAATGCAAATTAAAAATAGCTCCAAATTAAAAAAATGATAACCATCCTAATAGCTCTTAGGATGGTTATCAAAAAGACAAGATGTAAGTGTTGGAGAGAGTGTAGAGAAAAGGGAAACCTTGTACACTGTTAATGGAGATACAAATTAGCAAAGCCATTATGGAAAACAGTATAGAGTTTCCTTAAAAAACTAAAAATAGAATTATCTCATAATTCAGTAATTCTACTTCTGGGTATATATCCAAAGGAACTGAAATCAGTGTGTCTAAGTGAGTTCTGCACTCCCCATGTTCATTGTAGCATTATTCACAATAGCCCAGATATGGAATCAACCTAAGTATCCAACAACAGATAAACTGGTAAAGAAAATGTGTTATATATACTCAATGAAATACTATTCAGCCTTTAAAATGGAGGAACTTCTGTCAAATGCAACAACATGGATGGACTTGCAGGACATTATGCTAAGTGAAATAAGCCAGACCCAGAAAGACAAATACCACATGATCTCACTTATATGTGGAATCTGAAAAACTTGAACTCATAGAAGCATAGAGTAGAATAGTGGTTACCAGAGGCTATTAGTAGCAAGAACAGGATTATTGGGTAGATGTTTGTTAGAGAATATAAAATTTCCGCTAGACAAGAAGAGTTATGTTCAGGAGATCTATTGTACAACATGGTGAGTATAATTAATAACAATGTATTTCATACTTGAAAATCACTAAGAGTAGATTTCAAATGTTCTTACCACAATAAATTATAAGTACATTAGGTGATGGATATGTTAATTAGCTTGATTTAGTCCTTTCACAATGTATGCATGTATCAAAACATCATGTTATATACTATAAATATTTACAATTTAAATTTGTCAATTAAAAAAATACTGACAGCCTTTCCTAGGAATAGCTAAAATATCTCCTTCTCCATCTCCTCTAAATGGGCAAATACCAAAAACTAAAACTTAAGCATTGAATAAGAATACTTTAGAATGCTGAACAATTTAATTCTTCTCATTCAGGTACAAATTTCTTAATCATAAGGAAAAGAATGCTATTCTGCAGAGAAAATAGAGGACACTTTTCCTGACTTATGTGTTTGCCTCCAATTGTCTAGTTGTTAATATGTTATCAACATATTAGCCATATTTGTTATTAATATTACTATTGGTGTTCTTGTTATATAACAACACTACAGAAGCAGCAGGCTATTTTGTATAACAAGACAAAGCTTTTATTTTCTTTAATCATTTTGACTCACTGTTACAGAATACAAAGCTAAAAGGTTTGGTCTCTTCCTCAAAATTGTATAAGGTCATGCTGACATAAAATCACATATACAAATAACATGGGAGATTCAAAAACCCAGGGGAAAAATTTGAACAGTTAGAATGCCTAATGTGGCCTAAATATATGTGGAATATGTATGTAATTCCATTTATATATATATGGAATATTAGAATGTATGTGGAATAATCTAATTTTCAATGCGCTTAGCTTGAAAAACAAGTACTGTATATGACAATCAGTGCATTCATTTATAAAACAAACATTTATTGGCTTTCAAAATGAAAATTTATCAAATTCTTTTAGTTTTGATTATAGATGTCAAACATGTTGTGATATGCTCATAATTCACCGATGTGCCTTACATTTTGTTAATTTGACCTTGTGTGATTTTATATTAGAGACTTGAACAAATGCAGTATTTCCAAAAGTAACCCAAAATATTTGTCCTAGGAGTGATGAGGGCAAATTAATTCTTCTCCCTCAGGATATTCAAGTATACAGTCTTCTACATAAGTCACATATAAATATACACAAGATGTGTATCATTGGAAAGTTCTAACATCACATATGCAAAAATAAAAATAAATCCATCATTAAGACCAGGAAAAAGCATGTGCAAGTCACATGTGCAGGAACAATAGAATGAATGAACTGATAGTAATATTTGAGCCATTATTTCATTTATCTAAGCCAAAACTTCTTTTATTTTTCAAACCACAAATTTCTTGTGTGATTTATTGCACAGAATTAGATAAACAAAACAATGGAGAATGTTTTTACAATTAGATCTATTTTAGAGCTCTTTTAGGATTACATACAGGGAGAAAAGTACTTTTTTTTTTTTGCTTTGTAAACTAGTTTTTGTTTAAAATGAATATTGCCAAGAAATTAATAATATTATTGGGTAGACATTGCTTCTAGTGACTCCACAATCAATCAATAAATATTCATTGTATTCCCAAGGCATTTTTCTATTTAAGCCAAAGCATCTTAAATCATTTTATCAATGTCTCAAACCAAGAATTTGAAGATAGATTCTCCCTCACTAAAGAATAGGGATATGTTTTAGACCTATTTAAAATTTTATAAATGATGTGTATTAACTCTAGTGGTTTCTTTTTCCTTAAACTACATTTAAGATCTATTGATTATATGTTTTCTTGATGATCCTGCAAGCAAAAGTTGACCCATTAATTAATTATATAATTAATACATATACAAAGATGAAGAAAGAGTCAACTTGGGTGTAAAGAAAAATTTCATTTTGACGGTTGAAATATAAAGTGAAAGAGTGAAATTCCTTTTATTGACTTAAATTCTTTATTTACATAAACATTAGTACAAGTCAGATATTATTATTACATGAGATGATGAATGGATACAGCATTCAGATTGTTATGTGTAGATTTTCTTAATAACTACTAACATTCCCATTGTTTAAAATAATATATACATAGTTAAGAATGAAGTGTAGATGTCTAGCATTAGGAACTAATACACTTACATATACCCCTCTACACACACTTGTACATTGATTTCAGATGTTTTTTGCAGCTGAAGGGGATGGGGAACCAGCTCAAACGAATCTAAATAAAAATTTTATTTGTCCACATAATTGGCGATGAACTTGTAGGTTAGAGTTTAGGTTTGGATTAAGCCAATAACTTTTGCTTCATTTACTTGAAATTATCTTGACTTTATCCATGCTCCTTTTCCATGTCTAGTCTGGTAGCAAGATCAATAGGGTCATTCTGCCTTCACAAAATATGTACAAATATGCAGAGGATAAGAGAGGGCTCTTGTGCTGCAGTACTCCAAGAGGCCTTGCTTTCCCCTCCTGATTACCCATTAATGTCATATGCCCACTTTTGTCCAGTATCCAGGAGATAGTCTGGATGTTAATTACATTGAGCCAGTCAGGAAATTCGCCTGAGGCACAAAAGAGAGAGCATTGAATGTTTGACTGAAATCAAGATTCTGTTAGGATTTAGGTAGAGGGAAATGCATGTTATGAGACCTTCAGCAATGCCCACTGAAGTTGTACACTGCTGTATGTTCTGCTAGATTGATAACACTGTATTTATATTTTGGATGGACTAGTATCTATAATAGCATAAGTGATAAAATCGTATTTTACATGAACGTGAATGCATATATACATCTCATTTTATTACTATTCTATATGTGTAAAAGTGAAAAATTCACTAAATCAAAAAGAAAGGAAATAAGGAAATATGTATTCAATTAGAAATAAAATGAGTTCTAACTCTTTCATGAATATATGCTGTGCAAGGAATTCTTGATGATTTCTTGCATTAGGAGAGATAATATTAAGCCCAATAATTTCAAGTCAGGCTAAATCCCTCTACATTGAAAATGTTGAGATAAAACTCTTCGATTTACAGGTATTTTACTTACAGCATAGGCCTTGGTCCGTGAAATATTTTAATTTTTATTTAAATTCATTAATTTAATTTAAATTCATTTTTTGTTGTTATGCATTAAAATTTCTCACATGGGGCTTCCAGTTCGGTTTGTCTTTACAAGGTTAACAAAAAAAAAAAAAAAAAAAAAAAAGACTGGCCAATCATTCCTCTGTTTGTTCTTACATATGTTTCTCTCCCTTTTCCATTTTGTCCCACACTGGGGCCTACCCCAGGAGGAATATTTACTCCAGATTCCTGAGTCAACTGGTTTCAACTATAGTCTGCCAATGGGAGACACTATCAGAAGAAGGGTGAATAAAAAAAGAAGGCATTATCCACCCTCTGCCACTGGGACATACTCAGCACTAGCTGCTTCTGGATGGCTCCAGTTCCTATAAGAATTGATTCTAAATTCCTCCAGGAGACCCTAGTTCCTGGGCTTCAGTAACCCCAACTCCTCCTTTTATCCCTTCATCCGAGGTGCTGCAGTGGCTTTTGAGATAGCTGGTCTCGGATTTGCCTCATCATTTTCTGTTTGGGTTTTCAACAATTCCATAGTCTATGTAATCAATTGCCAATGTTAAATTTCCTCTCTTTAAAGTATTCTGAAGGATCTCTGTTTCCAGACTAGATTATAACTGATACATAATCACATGCGGTTGTATTTAATTTACCTGTACTTAACCCCCTATTATGTTTTCTGTTCTCACACCCACACTTGAAATTGCTCTGGCAACTTCATTAATGGAAGAAATATTGCCAAGTCTAATGTGTGTACTTTAATTCACTGCATACTTCTGCTCCCTTTGACCCTGCTGACTTTCTTTTTCATAAGCTACTTTCTTTATTTCTACAGTACTAATTCTTATTGTTTCTACCTCTATACTTAACCTCTTTCATGATCAATTTTTAAAAGCAATGTTGTTTCCTCTCATCTCATTGCTCTACCTGGATGAAATTAACTAATCTTAAGATTTTAAGTATCATTTAATGATGATGGTTCTCCAACTATTTCTCCACACTGCCACTGGTAACCATTGTTTTATTCTGTATCTCTGTGTATTTTCTTTCTTACAGTATTCTTATAGAATCAGAATATATTCTCTAAATAGTAAAAATTCCAGCATTTTAAGTTCAACAATAATCTAACTGTAATTTCCCATTTCTTTAATTATAAGTTTTAGGTAAGTAAAACTTGTAACATTTGATACATAAAATGGTAAACACCTGAGTTTCAGGGTTCATGTGAATTATTCCTGTACATTTAGTATCTAGAAAAATGCCTGGCCTCCATAGGCACTCAATAAATATTGTTTGAACACAAGTAAATTAGATCAAAAAGGGTAGATTGTTATTCTTTTAAGGTTCATTTGTGTTGTGATCCAATTATTGAAAGAAATACACATTTAAGAACTAAAATATCATATTTTCATAAATAATGATACTCTAAATTTTACTTAGATCTGCAGCAAATTTTAATAATATTGACTATAGTTGAACACGTGGTTGTTAATGAAATCAATGCTTAATAGATGATAGAACGAGTATAATTATCTTAGTCTGTTTTTGCTGCTATAACCAAATACTTCAGACTGAATAATTTCTAAAACAGGGATTTATTTCTTACAGCTGTGGAGGCTGGAAGTCCAAAATCCAAGTGCTGGAAGATTTGGTGTCTGGTGAGAGCTGCTCTCTGCTTCCAAGATGGTACCTAGTTTCTGTGTCCTCTAGAGAGGGTAAAGACAGTCTCCTCACGTGGAAGAAGGACATAAGGCCGGGAAGATATCGGAAGGCTATTTTATAAAAGAGCTAACCCATTCATGAGGGCCGAGCTCTCATGACTTAATAATCTCTTAAAGTCCTTATCTTTTAACATTATTACATTAGTAATTAAATTTTGAGATATGAATTTGGGGTGGACACATTGAGACCATAGCAATAACAAAACATGTGAAAAGCTGGGGGCGGGGGGAGAGATATATGAAGCTATACTCAGGCCATTAATTTAAAACAACGTCTAAAATAATACTTAAGATTGTTGGTCTGTTTATTTTCTGTCAACCTTAATATCTTGCCACAATAAGGAAAATATTCTAAGTATGGATGAAAGGAAATGAGATGCCTGTAACTGAGGGTACTGGTTGACAAGAATGCAGAAACCAGAGATGTCAACAATTATGTCAAAAATCATTACAGTTGTAAGAATTCAGAATTAATTTAAACTCTGAAAAATTTAATACGAAAGGGAATACTATTCATATATAGCCATAAATAAATAAATCTATTTTCATAATGTTTCTTAAGTCATTAATAAAAAGTAAAACTAGGTTTAGCACACTGTTTTATAAAGTAATTTATCACAAGAAAAGAGTTTATTTCTGAAAAATTTTGAAGTTTGAATTATGCAATGAATTTATAATAATGTGTTATTTCTGAATGACATGATTCAGAAGCAAATATAAAATATAATTTTAATTACATGCATGATAGATAATATTTATGAAAAAGATAAAATATAGTTACCTACTTTTCAAGAATAACATTTAAATTTGTAAGTTATATAACCACATAACAAAAGATAAAGAATAACTAAAAGACAAATTTTTTCTACTGAATACTTTGCCATATTTGCTTTATATATGTTATTTTTAAATACAAAATATGCACAAATAAAGTTTTATCTTTCACCTTATTTCAGTTTCTACCACTAATGGTAGCTCTTATATTGCAATTGGTATGTACCCATCCCATACCAGCTTTTAAAATTTTTCATATGCATAAATATACATATAACCATAATAATCATAGTAAATATAGCTGACATTTATTGAGAATAAATCTGTGAGACATACTTTTCTATATACTTTATAAGTATTAATTTACATAAGCTATGTCAGTAACTCCTTATGAGGTTCAATTCTAGTGTTCCTATTTTAAAGATGAGGAAATTAAAGTGCAGAGAGGAGAAATAAACGTTTCCACAATGACACTATTAGAAATTTTTATAGTAGGATGTGAACCCAGGTAGTCTGTCTCTGGAGCCTGGAATTTTAACCACTAATTATACTAATTTTTAAATTAAAATTTCTATTTTGACATAATTGTATGTTTACAACTGGCTGTCAGAAATAATACACAGAGATCCTGTATACCCTTTATTCACTTTTCTATAACGGAAACATCTTTGTAAAACATAAATGCTGCCTATCAACCAGAATATTTACATTAATATAGTCAAGATATAGAACAATTCCATCACCACAAGAATGCTTAGTTTTGCCCTTTATAATAAATAACCATTCCCAATTCTTGACCCCTGGAAACAATGAATCTCATCCCCATTTCTATAATTTTATCAAGAATATTATATAAATGAAATCACAGTTTTTAACTTTCTGGATATAGGCTTTTGTTAATCACCATGATTTCCTGGAGATGTATTATGTTGTTTTATGTACTGATACGTCCTTCTTTTTTTTATTGCTGAATAGAAGTTCCATAGTATGTTTCACAATTTGTTGATATATCCATTGAGGGATGTTAGATTGTTTCCAATTTAGGCTATTACAATTAAACCTGCTATAAGCAGTATATTAGTGTACAAGTTTGGATGTGAACATAAGTTTCATTTCTCTGGGACAAACTCCCAAGAGTGCAATTGCTGAGGTGTGTAGTAATTGCATGTTTTATTTTATACAGAAAAGGGGGGGGGATGGAGGTCAAACTGTTCCCAGAATGTCTACACCATTTTACATCTCCACCAGCAATATATTAGTTATCTATTTTCTCTACCTTCCCATCAGCATTTGGTGTTGTTGTTGTTGTTGTTGTTGTTTTTTAATTTTACCCATTCTGATAGATGTGTAGTGATATCTCATTGTTGTCTTAATTTGAATTTCTCTAAGGTCTGAAAATGTCTTTTGCCTATTTTCTGGTTGTGTTGTGCCTGGGAGTTCCCCAGAGACCACATAACCAGACAAGCCAAATTTGCAAGGGAGTCTCTTTATTCAGGAGCCAACCAGCGACGCCTCAGTGTCCCAATGAGGGGTTTCTGAGAACAGCCCCAATTGCTTAAGGGGTCGGGTTTTTAAGGCTTGGTCTGTATCCTGATTGGCATGCAGGCTCCCCAGGTGCATCCGGGTAGTATAGCAAGCAAGCAATGTACAGAAGCAGAATTCTGTAGTTAGTCATACATCATACATCACACATCTTTGTTTTAATATTTTCTCCCTATATATCTTAGTTTCAGTACTTCCCCCCCATACATCTTAGCTTCAGTAGTTTCCCCACCTGGTATTGTTTAAAGGTCAGTCCAGGGACAGTTGGTGCCTCCTGGTTTGTTTCCCAGGGAGTTAGCCAAGCAAGAAACTGGAAGTGAACTAGAAGCAAGAAATCAATTAGTACTTTCTCATTTATCTTGGGGCGAACTAGACTTCTTTCATTTTTTTTTTTTTTTTTTTTGAAAGCTTGCACTCGGGAAATTTGCCAGGAGTTAACTGGTATTTTCCCATTATAGCCTATGCCTGACACTTTTCTGCTTTAGCCTAGGCCCAGTACGCCTAGCAGTTGGATCATTTTTTTTTTTTTCTGTAGAATTTTGAGAGTTCTTTATATATTTAAGATATTAGTTCTTCATTGGATAACTTGTCTCTTCATCCTCTTAAAAGGATCTTTCACAGAGCAAAGTTTTTAACTTTTATGAGGTATAATTTATCAATTTCCTTTTATGGATAATGATTTTGGATTTAAGTGAAGAATTTTTTGCCTATTCCTACATACCAAAGATTTTCTTCTTTCTCCCCCAAAGTTTTACAGTTGCACACTTACTATTTAAGTGTGTTATTTGTTTTTAAGTTAATTTTTATATAAGAAGTGAAGTTTAGGTCGAGATTCTTTTTTACTTAGAAATATCCATTTGCTATAGCACAACTTATTGAAAAGGTTATGCTACCTCTGTTGAAATGCTTTTGCATCTTTGTCAAAAATCAGTGTCCTACCCAGGCTGAGATGGAATATTAGCTCTTGTTTAGCCCCATAACACTGTTGAGTGGATGAATCAGAGAATAATCACTTTTTCTGCAGGATGGAGGTGAAAGATCAGCTCCCTGATGGCTCCCTCTGAAGTCCCCATTGGGACATATATAATTTTCCAATTAATGATCAGAAGGGCTAGTATCACTAAAAATCTTTTCTATTTTTAGGGCACCCTTTTATGTATCCTTTGGCTAGGCAGAGAAGAGTTCTCTTGAAGGTATTTTTACCTGTGTCTGTTCATGGTTCTAGGTTGGAGGCATCTGGAAATCTCATCCTGGATATATGGAAGGCAGTAAGGAAACCAAGGGAACTCACCACAGTGTCAGTCCTCAAGTCTCAAGGTTTCCAAAATAACTATGTTCTTTCCATCTTTCAATCTCCTATGTTTATTTGCAGTATGCTTAGAGATTTTCTTTTTTTAATTTTTAATTTTTATTTTTAAGAAGGAGGATACAGAAGGAATGGAACTACTCTGTCTTCACAGGTACTAAAATACCCCCTGACTTTTAATATGTGATAGTGTTTTGATGTATATCAGTGGGTAGTACACTATACCTACTATTTTGTTTGTTAAATTTTCCAATCAACACATTTTTACGTTTCATCCATGATGATATTGTAGCTCTATTTTGTTCATTTTTCACAGCTGTATAGTATTCAATATATGAATTCACCATTATTTATTCTTTTTCTTCTATTATGGACATTTAGATTGTGTCAAGGTTTTTACTCTTTAAAAATGTCAATAATTGTCTTTATACATATGTGAGATGAATTTTCTCTGTAAGTAGAATTGCTACAACCAGATTAATAGATTTTTAATAACCAGTCATTGCCAAAAAGAATTTCAATGATAAAGTAGTTGTATCAAGATACATGTTAAATAACCACCTATAAATCTTCTTAATCTCAGCAATGAATGAAGTATTAGCTGGTTGCATTAATTTATATTTTTCAAATTTCTAATAATACTGTTTTTCATGTTGAATTAAGATTTCTTATTCTGTAAAATTCTTGTCTGCATCCTTATTGGTTTTATGTTTTTAATTAATGCTTTATAGGAGTTATTTGCTTTGGTATTCCAAATACTTTTAAGATACGGTTTGCAGATGCTCTCTTTTATATATGTATGATATCATACTTTATGAATTCTGCTGTTAAGTGACAATTTTTGCAACATTACATTTCTGAGATTTATCTATTTTGGAAGATGTTGCTTAATTTCATCTTTCACATTTATATAAATAATAATCTTTAAATATCCTTTAGCCTGTTACAGATATTTACATTAAGGTTGTTTTCATTTTGTTCATTATCATAGACAATGCTCTAATAAATATTTTCCCACATGTATCCTTGGAAAAATTTGTAAAAGTTCTACTAGTAGACAGATTATTGATCTACCGTATATACTTGAGTATACGCCGAGTTTTTGTGCTGAAAATTTGTGCCAAAAATCCCGAACTCGGCTTATACTCGGGTCATACAGGTTATTTGATTCGGTGCGTGCACACCTAATCAAATGCACGTAGTCTCCAGTCGTCTTCTGCCGTCTGCTTGAGGGAGCGGTGCTTCAGCTCAGTACACAAGTCGCGGCTGAGCTGAAGAGGTAGGAGGCTGAACTGAACTGTATTCCACTGAACTATTTAACCCACAATATTTAATGGCACATTTAATTAAGTGAAAACCCCATTTAAGGCAGTAAAGTCTTGTAAATAAATGTTT
>CAUYPK010023833.1:0-31620 GCA_963574355.1 Loris lydekkerianus
ACATTGGATACTTTTTCTTCCATTCCTGAGATACTTTGCTAAGAAGAATATGTTCCAGCTCCATCCATGTAAACATGAAAGAGGTAAAGTCTCCATCTCTCTTTAAGGCTGCATAGTATTCCATGGTATACATGTACCACAATTTGCTAGTCCATTTTTGGGTCGATGGGCACTTCGGCTTCTTCCATGACTTAGCGATTATGAATTGGGCTACAGTAAACATTCTGGTACAGATGTCTTTGTTATATTGTGACTTTTGGTCTTCTGGGTATAAACCTAGTAAAGGAATTATAGGATCGAATGGCAGGTCTATTTTTAGGTTTCTAAGTATTCTCCAAACATCCTTCTAGAAGGAATGTATTAGTGCGCATTCCCACCAGCAGTGTAGAAGTGTGCCCTTTTCTCCACATCCACACCAGCATCTCTGATTTTGGGATTTTGTTATGTGGGCTACTCTTACTGGGGTTAGGTGATATCTCAAAGTAGTTTTGATTTGCATTTCTCTGATGATTAAGGATGATGAGCTTTTTTTTCATGTGTTTGTAGATGTGCGTCTGTCTTCTTTAGAGAAGTTTCTCTTCAAGTCCCTTGCCCACCCTGAGATAGGATCACGTGTTCTTTTCTTGCTAATATGTTTGAGTTCTCTGTGTATTCTGGTTATTAGACCTTTATCAGAGGTACAACCTGCAAATATTTTCTCCCATTCTGAGGGCTGTCTGCTTGCTTTACTTACTATGTTGGCTGTGCAGAAGCTTTTTAGTTTGATGAGGACCCAGTAATGTATTTTTGATACTGCTTCAATTGCCTGGGGAGACCTCCTCATAAAATATTCACCCAGGCTGATTCCTTCAAGACTTTTTCCTGCACTTTCTCCTAGTATTTTTATAGTTTCATGTCTTAAGTTTAAATCTTTTATCCAATGAGAGTCTATCTTAGTTAATGGTGAAATGTGTGGGTTCAGTTTCAGTCTTTTACAGATCGCCAGCCAGTTCACCCAGCACCATTTGTTAAATAGGGAATCATTTTCCCACTGAATGTTTTTAATTGGCTTGTCAAAGATCAAATAATGGTAAGTAGCTGAATTCATCTCTTGGTTCTCTATTCTGTTCCATACAACTACTTTTCTGCTTTTGTGCCAGTACCATGCTGTTTTGATTACTATCGCTTTATGGTACACTCTCAGGTCTGGCAGTGTGATTCCTCCTGCTCTGTTTTTATTTCTGAGTAATATTTTGTCTATTCGAGGTTTTTTTCTGATTCCATATAAAACAAAGTATTATTTTTTCAAGATCTTTAAAATATGACAGTAGAGCTTTAATAGGAATTGCATTAAAATTATATATTGCTTTGTGCAGTATGGACATTTTAACAATGTTGATTCTTCCCAGCCATGAGCATAGTATGTTTTTCCATTTGTTAACATTTTCAGCTATTTCTTTTCTTAAAGTTTCATAGTTCTCTTTATAGAGATCTTTCACATCCTTTGTTAGATAAACTCCCAAATATTTCATCTTCTTTGGCACTACTGTGAAAGGAATAGAGTCCTTGACTGTTTTTTTTTTGGCTTGGCTATTGTTGGTATATATAAAGGCTACAGATTTATGGGTATTGATTTTGTAGCCTGACACATTGTTGTATATTTTGATCACTTCTAAAAGTTTTGTAGTAGAATCCCTAGTGTTTTCTAGATATATGATCATGTCATCTGCAAAAGTGAAAGTTTGATCTCTTCTGACCCTATGTGGATACCCTTGATTGCCTTTTATTCTCTAATTGCAATGGCTAAAACTTCCATCACAATGTTAAAGAGCAATAGAGACAATGGGCAGCATTGTCTGGTTCCTGATCTAAGTGGAAATGATTTCAATTTAACTCTATTCAATACGATGTTGGCTGTGGGTTTGCTGTAGATGGCCTCTATTAGTTTAAGAAACGTCCCTTCTATAATCATTTTCTTAAGTGTTCTGATCATGAAGGGATATTATCAAAAGCTTTTTCTGCATCAATTAAGAGAATCATATGGTCTTTATTTTTTAATTTGTTTATGTGCTGAATTACATTTATAGATTTACATATATTGAATGAGCCTTGAGAGCCTTGGTCATGGTGTATAATTTTTTTCATATGTTGTTGGATTCTGTTTGGTAGGATCTTATTGAGTATTTTAGCATCAATATTCATTTGTGATATTGGTCTATAATTTTCTTTTCTTGTTGGGTCTTTCCCTGGTTAAGGGATTGAGGTGATGTTTGCTTCGTAGAATGTGTTGGGTAATATTTCTTCTTTTTCTATATTTTGGAAGAGGTTTAGTAATACAGGTACTAGTTCTTCTTTAAAGGTTTGGTAGAATTCTGATGTAATGCCATCTGGTCCTAGGCTTTTCTTTTTTGGGAGATTTTGTATAGTTAATGCTATTTCAGAACTTGATATAGGCCTGTTCAACATTTCCACTTCGTCCTGGCGATGTCTTGGTAGGTGGCATGCTTCCACGTATTAGTTGCTTTCTTTCAGATTTTCGGATTTCTGAGAGTACAGTTTCTTGTAATATTCTTTAAGGATTTTTTGAATTTCTGAGGGGTCTGTTGTTATTTCATTATTACCATTTCTTATTGATACAATTAGATTTTACCCTTTTTTTTCTTGTTAGGTTGGCCAGAGGTTTATCTATTTTATTGATCTTTACAAAAAACCAACTTTTGAATTTATTGATCTGTTGTATAATTCTTTTGTTTTCACTTTCATTTAATTCAGCTCTGATTTTGGTTATTTATTTTCTTCTGCTGGGTTTGGGATTGGAGTGTTATTCCTCCTCCAGTTGCTTGAGATTTGCCATTAAGTTATTAACTTCCTCTCTTTCTGTTTTCTTAAGGAAGGCTTGCAGTGCTATAAATTTCCCTCTTAGGACTGCCTTTGTAGTATCCCAGAGGATCTGATAATTCTTGTCTTGATTGTTGTTTTATTCCAAAAATTTGGGGTTTCCTTCTTAATCTCATCTATAACCCATCTATCTTTCAGCATAACATTATTTCGTTTCCATGTTCTTGTATGGCTATGCAGATTCCTGTTGTTATTGAGTTCAACTTTTATTCCTTAATGATCTGAGAAGATACAAGGAAGAATTTCTATTTTTTTTAATTTGCTGAGGTTAGATTTGTGGCCTAGGATGTGGTCGATTTTGGAGTATGTTTCGTGGGCTGCTGAGAAGAACGTGTATTCAGTTTTGTTGGGATGAAATGTTCTGTAGATGTCTGTTAAGTCCAGATGTTGAATGGTTAAGTTGAAAATTTCTTTACACTTCTTTTTGGAGGATCTATCCAGCACTGCTAAAGGGGTGTTAAAATCTCCAACTACTATGGAACTGGAGCAAATCAAGTTGCTCATGTCTGTTAGAGTTTCTCTTATAAATTGAGGTGCGTTGTGGTTGGGTGCATAAATATTAATAATTGAAATCTCATCATATTGAGTATTACCTTTAACAAATATGAAGTGTCCATCCTTATCCTTAATTATTTTGGTTGGCTTAAAGCCTATTGCATCTCTGAATAGTATTGCAATGCCTGCTTTTTTCTGCATTCCATTTGCCTGGAGTATAGATAACCATCTCTTCACCTTGAGTCTATATTTGTCTTTTAATGTAAGATGCAATTCTTGTATGCAGCAGATATCTGGCTTGAGTTTTTGTATCCAGTCAGCCAACCTCTGCCTCTTTAGAGGACAATTCAAACCATTCACATTAATTGAGAGTATTGATAAGCCTTTTGAGAGTCCGGTGGACATTTTTAATCCTTTTGCGACTGTGGAAGTTGGAATTTGATCAAAATTTTCTGGGTGGGTTTACTTTTGTGGTGGAGGATTATGTTGGTCTTTATGGAGGATACGTCTGAGAATGTCCTGGAGAGCTGGTTTAGTTGTGGCAAATTTCTTCAACATGTGAATGTCATTAAAGTATTTAATTTCTCCATCATAAATGAAACTCAGTTTAGCTGGGTACAGGATCTTGGGTTGAAAGTTATTTTGTTTTAGGAGATTAAAAGTCAATGACAATCCTCTTCTAGCTTGAAAGGTTTCATCAGAGAGATGTGCAGTTATTCTAATATTCTTGCCCTTGTAGGTATGGTTTTCTTTTGTCTGGCTGCTTTCAGAATTTTCTCCTTCATATTAACTTTAGTGAAATTGATTATGATGTGTCTGGGTTGAGTTATGCTGGAGTTCTGAAACTGTCAGCTGTCTGAAATTCAGAATCTCTTGGCATGTCTAGAAAGTTCTCTTTTATAATCTTATGGAGAAGATACTCTGTGCCTTGTGAAGCCAGGCACAGAGTCTCTTTCAGGGATCTCTATAAGATGAATATTGGTTTTCTTCTAATTATCCCAGAGCTCTCTGAGAGAGTGATCTGTTTTTGCCCTCCATTTGTCTTTCTCTTTGAGAGTTTGGGAGCATTCGAAAACTTTGTCTTCAATGTCAGAAATCCATTCTTCTACTTGCTCCATTCTGTTACCGAGGTATTCTACTGTGTTTCTCAGATCTTTGAGGGATGCAACTTCTTGTCTCAATGTGTCCAAATCTTTGGTCATTTGGTCTTTGAATTTGTTGAATTCTTGAGTTATATTTTGGGCTTCTGCTTGGAGTTCTAATTCAATCATATTTTCTATCCAGATTCTGAAATCGATTTCTGACATTTCAGCTATTTGTTTGTGCATGGGATTTTGTGCTATTTCTGCCCCATTGATCCTTGGGGGAGTTGATGTACTCTGATTATTCATATTGCCAGGGTTTTTCTGTTGATTTCACCTCATGATTGTTTTTTACCATTGTCTCTGGCCATCCTCAGAGTTGGGGTGGTGTCTCTCCAAGATTAGACCCCAGGGTGATCACTCTTTTGTTGCTGGATCTTTCTAGGGAGTGACCCTGTGTAGCTCCTCTGGAGCTGCCCCAGCCAGGGAGTCTGGTTGTTGGAGCAGTTCCGAAGTGTGACATCCCCAGATCCAGCAAAAGGGCAAGGGGTAGTACACATGGTTCTGGGAGTGCCTGGTACCCAGTGACTTTGGCACAGAGATCCCAGGGCTCTAACAGTCTCTGGCCAGGAGAAGGGCTCTGTGCAGAGGCAGGGAGGGCTCCAGGGGGCATGCAGGTACCAGAGACCCTGGCCAGACAAGCAGGCCAGTGTGGAGGCAGGGAGTATATGGGAGGAGGACAGGGTTGCACGGCTCCCAGAATTCCTGGTCAGGGCATGTGGAGGCAGGGTAGCAGGTCCCAGCGCAGCTCTTATTGGGGTCGATCGGGCACAGCTCTTCTGGTTTTCCGGGAGATTGCCAATCACGGGTCGCAGGGCAGCTCTTCCGGAGGTCTGGGCGGGTGCTGATAGTGGGTTGGGGCGCAGCTCTTCCAGAGGTCCGGGAGGGTGACAATCGCAGGTCCCAGTGCAGCTCTTTGGTTGGGTTTTAACAACAAAAAATGATGGGGAGATTTAAGAACTTTTTCAGTAATATCCTTATTCCACCTTGTCCAAGCTTTCTAATATTACTTTATTTAAATTCTGTTTATCTTACATGAAGGTTTAAAACACTTTGTTGAAGGTGGCACCTGTGGCTCAAAGGAGTAGGGCGCTGGACCCATATACTGGAGGTGGTGGGTTCAAACCCAGCCCCTGCCAAAAACTGCAAAAAAAAGAAAAAACCTTGTTGAAATTTCAGGGACTTTTCCCCCCCTCTGGATTAGATACCTCAGGTCTTTACATGCTTTTAGTGATTTCTTATTATCTTCCATGTCTTGTTTGAGTGCTGCTCTCTGCGAACAAAGAAATGGTTCTGCAATGAAGTAGAAGTTTTCAGTGAACTATTAGTGGCCAGAAGTGAGTTGAGGCTGCGGTTAAGGTGTTGGGAAGTGAGAAGGGAGGGAGGGGACCAAAGTGAGACAAACTGGAGAGGTGCAATAGTGTTGGGTAAAGTTTAAGGCACCAGGGATCTGGGATTTTTTTTTTTTTTTAATAAATTTAAGTGTCCTTACATCAAGTATTTATTGAAGCTGCAGATCCCTGGGCCACAGAACAGAAGTTTTGGTACAAAAGACAAAAACTTATATTTTAAAATAAGTTTCCATGTGGAAACCATCATCACGGTAGATTAGTGATGTACACAAATCCAGGACCAATCTAGATGAGCAAGTAGAGCTGTGGTTTATACAAGGTCTGATAATTAATTTCATGAACTTGCTACTGTGGGCTTACGTCGGCAGCACTGTACAAACCCCTTCACAAGGTTTCATAACCTTCATGTATCAGTGTCTCACAGCTGTGTTCGTGTTGATGGGTGGCGCTGTCATGCTGGGTGGAATTTATTATTGCTGTTGTATGTTTTTGTGCAGTATTGTGAGAGCATTAGAACTTGAATTAGAGCAATGAACCAACATTAAATTTCTTGTTAAACTTGTCAGGAGAGGAAGTGAAATCTACAACATATTAGTCCAAATTTATGGGGATAATGCCATGAAGAAGATGGTAATGTACAAATGGATTAAACATTTTTCTGAGAAGAGGGAAAGTGTCACTGACGAAGAGAAGTCAGGGTGGCCAGTGACAAGTAGAACTGACAAAAACATTGCAAAAATTTATCAAATTGTGCATCAAAATCATCAGCTGACTGAGAAACATAGCAGACAAAGTAAATATGAATGAAAACACAGTTAGAAAAATCCTAACTGAAACTCTTGGCCAACGACTCATGGCTCTTGCATTACCACAATGAGGAAATTTCAGCCAGTAAACAAATAATTGTATCGGAACACCCTACTCACCAGATCTGGCCCCCATTGGCTTTTTCTTTACCTAAAGATAACAAAAATATTGAAAAGAAGACATTTTGATGACATTCAGTACATCAAGCTCCAATGGCCATTCCAGAAAGAGTTCCACAATTGGACTCTTTAAGGTCTGGCATCAGTGCACGGCCTCTCAGTGTTGAACATCACTTTGAAGGTGACCATAGAGATATTCAGCACTGAAATAGGTAGCACTGTCCTAGAAAGAGTTCACGAACTTAATTGTCAAACCTTGTAGTCTTCAGACCCAAGGATACCTCTCAACTTCTTTTTTTTTCTTTAAAATAGGTATACAATTTAATTAACATTTAAACTTCATTAGGAGACTTATGGTACAATAATGTAATGGAGTTTTAGTGCTGCCTAGGCTTGCTGAGACTTCGAAATAAGGTCCAGTTCATACTTAGCACTTACTAAATTCTTTATTGAATGAGTACAATGCCAAACAAAATGTATTCAAGTGCTTTCTGAAAAATCAATTTAAAGGTCTTTCTATTCTTGCTATTGATAAACACAATAAAGGCAAACATGCTAGTTTAACATAATAGGCTGATTTTTTATATAACACTTACATCTTTTTAGTTCACAGGTATATTATTAAATGATAGAGAATATCTCATGCAACCATTTCTACAGAACTAGGAAATAGATTTCTAAGAAACAAAGATTTTACAACCCCATCTTTTATGCTCAACACCAACAGGACTCCTTTCATTTTATATGTATTATTTTGTGACACTTTCTTATGTGGCTTAGATGATTTATAGGTAATGTAACCTACCTATGCAAATAGTGCTAAAAATAAATATACACTCCTAAATGTAATAAAAAGGAAACATAAAACAAAAGTAATAAAAGTATAAAAGTAATTTATAAAGAATATGTATTTCAGTACGTGAGTGTTCAGGCACTACCAGACTCACAGCACAGTGTGTCTATTTCTGCAGGCACTGAGGCACACTATCCCCATCCATATAATGGCAACAAAGAAAATTGGTCCAGGTGTTAGGTATTGGCAGTTCAAAAGATGTGACACCAATGCTATTGGTAGCATCATTTTCCAAAATGGAAAATGACTCTTAGGAAAGTTTTGAACAAAATATAATATTCTCTTAAATTGCATTGTGGTTATGTTGTTGGCAAAATCATTTACATGTAATATAGTGATAAAAATACTTTGTCTTTATAGATAATATGGCATTAATTTTTAAGCTCAAATAATTACAGACAGATGTCTGAGCTACAGGAATATCCAGCAAGACATTCATACATCATGACAAGTGCATGCAGGACGATTCATTGTGTGGGCTCTCCTGTGCAGGAAATCTAACACCTCAAACTCCCATCTACTAGATGTGAGTAGTGTCCTCTTCAAACATCAGTTGCCTTAGCAACTAAAGACAACCTTTCCTCTGATTTCTTCCCCCAATTTCTACTCTGCTGCCATTTAGAAGCAGAGAGTTAAGAACCAATGAGAGGCATCTAAGAGTTGGGAGGTCATGGAGCCATGAGTGATTAGTCCCTGTTCAATTTCTATGGATCTCCAGCAATTTGGACTGGGAAGTTCTTTATATTTAATAAGTAATTTCATTGTCATAAAAACCCTCCTACGTAAGTATAAAGCTCCCACTTTATAGATGAAGAAACTGAGGTTAAATAGCCTGTCCAAGGTCATTGAGTGGCATAGTCAATGTGCAAACTTTAATGCATCTAATGTCAAAGGCATGAGCTTTCTGCTGCATCCTGCTGCCTCCCAGCATAAGAGGACCACACTAACAAACAGCTTTTCCAGTCTAGGATGGACAGACCCCCAGAGGAAAAAAAGTAAAGTTTGAGGTTTGAGTGTAACTTGGAGCAAATGTGGTATATAGCAGTGGTATCCAATCTTTTTGGCACCAGGGACTGATTTCATAGAAGATAATGTTTTGATGGATGGGTTGGGGTGGGGTGGGAGGTTTCTGGAGTGCATTACATTTATTGTGAACTTTATTTCTGTTATTATTACTTTGTAATATATAATGAAATTATTATTTACATCTCACCGTGTTACAGAATCATCGGGAGCCCTGATTTTGCTTTCCTGTAACTAGATGGGCTTAGCAGTAGCCTCCCTGCCTCAGCTCCACCTCAGATCATCAGGCATTAGATTCCCATATGTAGTGCACAGCCCAGATCCCTCACATGAAAAGTTTGCACTCCTGTGAGAATCCAGTGCCTTGACTGATCTGATGGCAGGTGGGCAGGTGATAATGGGAACTATGGCTGTAAATACAGATGAGGTTTCACTAGCCTGCCACTCACCTCTTGCCTTCCTGATTTCTCTAAGGCTTGATTGGCTTCCCACACCTACCACAACTAAGTAAGTACTCATATGCACTTTCATCTTGCATGTACCTGGGTTTTCTTTAGATTTCAGTTAGTTACAGCCCTCTGATGGGTTCAAGATAAATTGCTAATTGGCAGATTTTCTGGTGTTATAAATGTAGAAAGGACATTCTTTTCAGTTTTTTTACATCTTAAGGGAAAGCTCAAAATTGTTTTAGACAAACATTATTTCAAATTAATACACGTAGATGGTTGGAACATGAAACTGTGCTTATGGACTTAGAACAAAAGGAAATATTTCTTTAGACTGTCCTCTGTCTTTAACCCAGAAGGAATGAGTTTTATTATTTTCACTCTTTCTGCTTTTATTCCTTTTATTGAATATTTATATTGCTAAATATGGATTTATATTTAATAATAAATATTTATAGCTATTTCTTGATAGATAATTTTGGACATTATTTATTGATTATTGAACAGATGAGGATTTAGCTCAATACTACAATGTTTTATCTCCCTTCCATAGTATATAATCATATTTTAATTTTTGGTTTCTATCTTGGTAATATTTATAGGATTAAGCATTATAGTCTCACCATACCTGTATCAACCTATTCGTTATAAATTGTACTTTATTTCTCTGTTTAGATATAAGGCCACAATCACCTCTATTATTTACTTCCACTTTCCTCCAATCCTTTTTGTTTTCCTAATTTATTATGTATACCTACCCCAAATTTGTGTTTTCCAGAGATTTGATTAAGACTTGCTTACTTACAGATAACTTGAATCTAATAATTGTAAATTAATAAACAGTAATTATATTATTATAAAATTGAATCCGATATGTCTAAAAATATATTTTTTCCTATCTTCCTTTGATATTTTTTAAGGGTAGAGAAGTTTAGATTTAATAATTTTACATTTGAATATTGAAGACTTAGTTATACTGTCATGCAATGTTGATGAGGCGTCTTGGGCCAGAACAAAGCATGCTCCTTAAAAATAATTTGTTTTTTATTTCTTGAAGCTATTGAGATTTTCCTGTTATCTGTGGTATTCTCATGCTTCATGGGCATCTATCTAGGTAGACTCTTTTTTTATTCACCATGTTGGTTATTTATGGGCTCATCATTTGTTTTTAAATTTTCTGGTCTTTTTCTCTTTCAGGGATTACCTTAAACTTTAGCAGTTATTTTTAATTTTTAAGAATTCCTTCTCATTCCTTGAGTATTCCTTCTTAGTAACACCCTATTTTTGTTTTGTGGTTGCAATAGCTTCATGCTTCTCCTTGATAGCAACAATGAGGATTTTTCCAAGTTTCCTTTGATGTATTGTTTTGTTTTTGGCTTTTTTCTTTATGATCACAGTTTCTTTGGTTTATCTTGATCTTTCCATTTCAGGTTGTAAGCTTTCATCAAATGCCTGTTTCTTGATTGTTTATTTCTACTTAAGGACAAGGCACTAAAACAACCAATGGGAAGCGTGATGCCCATGAGCAGGCTTGCTGACTGGCTGACTTTCCTATAAACTGAGTAGACAAGGATCTACTTGTGGAATTCCCAAATACCAGAAAGCAAAGGTATTTACTCTGAGATATCAACACTCATAGTAATGAGCCTGTGTAGAGTTTTTAAGAGATACTCCATTTCCCCCAAGGGAGTTAAGTCCCTGACTAAAAGGCATTCCTCGTGCAGGGGTGGAGGTAGAGGCAGTTTCGATCAATCTCTTTTCAGGCTCTCATTCTTAGTTCCATAGTCTTGTAGCTATGAGCGTCCATATTTCCTGACATTCTACCAGTTGAATGTCTCATGCCAAAACTGCAGCCTCTATCTGAAGTCTCTGTAGTTCCTCATCCTGCATTCCTCATCACAGTTCTTTATTGTTTAATTTGCAGAAATATGCTCGACCACTTTGTCTATTTTATGGTCTCTTCATTGTGGGGAGTTCAGATACTTTAAATTTCTTTGTCACAATTTTAAATGAAGCCAGTTCCTCATCTTCAGTCATTAGCCTGGTACTGACTGGTTCATGAAGTTGTTTTGCCTGTATCCCAGGGTTAGAAAGATTTCAAGAATGTTTGCATTTTGAGATGGCGCTTTTGTGCTATAAATTAAACAAAAATGCATGTGAGGATATATCCTATTTGGATACAAAAAATAATAATTCCCAACCTTACTTTCAGGATTTCTCAGAAATCTGTGTTCATTGTTCACACAAAACCAGGTATCATCAGAACATCTACTGGCAGAGTCTTTCAGGAGGCAGACAGAGGTATATGCACCATGCAATACAGTTGTGCACAAGCTAATGGAAACAGGAAAAGGCCCTTCAATAAGGAGCAGGTAATGTACCATCTGATCTAACCACCCCATCAAAATTGATGAGATAAATCTTGGTAGCAGAGAGTGAATATTTTATACATATTTTTCTTTTGAGTTGAGTGACACACTTACAAGCCTTTCTCATCTTGCCCAGAGCCTCAGCTCACCTATTACCATTAATGGTCATGGCTGCCTACTTGGGCACAAATTGATCCCATAGGAAAGCATGTGAATAGAGCAAACTTAACAGCAAGAAAAACATGGAAGGTCACCCTGAGGGACTCATTCTTCCCCTTTACATTCAGAAGATATGTACTGAACAACTAGTTTGTACTCTACCACATTTTATTAAGATACCCTTGAATAAGTAAGTAACATACCAATGAATGTCTAATTGATTTTCTGTGAATGGAGATAAAATATCAGCCACTTCATAGAATTTACATGTGAATTAAGTAAATTAATACATATAAAATGCTTGACAAAGCATCTGAAATGAGTAAATGCTTAACTAATTTTTTTATTAAGATTAACCAAAGTACATTATCTTTCCTCAAGTATGTGGAAAGAGATAGACGTGGGAACTAATACTGACATTAAAATACAGTGCAATTTACTATGTTAAACTATTTTAAATTACACATGAACTTTATGTCCACCCTGTATAATGCATGTTAGGAAAAGGTTGAGTTAGGAAACATTAGCAGGGTGGTAGGTGTAAGCCTAAATATATATGCTGATAGTTAAATAGATAAAATATTAATAAAATAATAAATAATAAAAAGGTATAACATAAAACACTAATAAAAAGAAAGCCTGTGGATTTCAAACACAAGTTTTTGTTTATATCAAATAAAAAAGCGAATGTAAGGGAGCTGCTAGAATGGTTCTACCATAGCCCCTGTTCTAAATTGGATTTTCCAATCTACATCATTTCCCAGCCATGGCAGAGGAGAAGAAAGAATGTGAAATGTTCATACTCAACATTTTAAGTTCAAGGCTAAGAATTGCACTCATTGTTTCTGCTCAGATCCACTGCCCACAGTTCAATCTCATGGCCATGGCTAATTGCTGAAAAGACTACAAAATTTAGTCACTCTATCAGCAGCCACGGGCAAGGCTGGACTTGTGGTATAAGGCAATTCTTTTAGTAAAAGAAGCCTCTTTTAGAATGTGTAAGAGGCCAGGTACAGTGGCTCATGCCTGTAATCCTAACACTTTGGGAGGCCAAGGCGGGTGGATTGCTTGAGCTCATGAGTTTGAGACCAGCCTGTGCAAGAGTGAGACCTGTCTCTACTAAAAATAGAAAAACTGAGGCAAGAGGATTGCTTAAGCCAAAGTGTTGGACGTTGCAGCGAGCTATGATGCCACAACACTCTGCCCAGGTCAACAGTTTGAGACTCTGTCTGGAAAAAAAAAAAAAAAAAAAAGAAGAAGAAAGTATGAGAATACGGAGAATGGACACTGTTAGAATGATGAGTTCTTCAAAAGAAGAATAGGAGTTAAACAGAAGTATGTTAAATTTATCTATAGTCACATAGCTAATGAACGGAAGGTTTCAAGTCCTTGGCAGCCAGGTTTCAGTGCCCCCTGCTCTAGTGCAATTTGCTGTCCAGCTCCTAAAACTCTTTTTCACACCAACAGAGGCCTGGAGCATATTATCTCTCAGTGGATTTGAGAACAGACTTGAAAGCCCAGGACAAAAGCAGGCAGCAGGAGAGTCTACCAGACTCGGAAAGAACCACCCAACATTGTTGGCCTCCAAGTATAATACAGGAGGCTGGGTACAGCAAAACCACAGGCACCTCACAGTTTCCCCAACTTGGGTAGCACTCTTAGAGAATGCAATCCAGTTTCCAAATGGAAACCATGCTTTCCATTTTGTAGGAAGGGGGAGGGGGGGAGTACTATGGGGAAAGGTGACCAAAAGGCCAATAGGACATTTTCATTTCTCCTTTCATTATTAATATACTAAGTTCTGTTAAATTTTTCTTAGGCATCAGTAGCATTTTAAAAGTATGTGAAAAAAGAATTTGTTCAACTAGAAAGAGTATGTAGAATTTATACAAGTATGGAGACAGCCCCACAATTTGAAAAAACCAGAAACCACAAATTCCATAGTAGCTTGCAAAAGTGCAAAAGTGAAGGAAAGAAGCAGGGAAAGGAACAACAACAACAAAAAAACCAGGAGCGAGGAGAGACAGAAGGAGTCAGGAGAGACAGAAAGAGAGCATTCTTCATTTTAAACTGTCTCGACTTGATGTGCCTTATTACTTTCCCTCTGGAGTTTTGTTATGGTGCTGCTTTTATTTCAGCTCTTCAAAAATATCTGTAAGCCTGAAAAGACCTCACAGTTAATTTTCGTTTGCCAGGGAAACTGCCTGGATTTGCACAGACCTTCACTGATTCCCAAGGGCAATCAATCCCTAACCGGTGTGAGGGCCCAGAAGGGCACTGGCCTACAAAGCTTACAGCCCTGCCAGCTCTCATTGTATTCCCAGATGTAGTCTACTCACCTGTTGTAGCCTCTAAATTCCAAGCTGTCCCTGGGGAACAGACCCTGAGTCCTCTTTTATGGTGTGTTAGATTTAGTAATACAGGGGGCTTTACTTGAACACTCAGGAACTTTGTGTCACCTATTTTTTTTTTTTTTTTTTTTTTGGCTTTTGGTTGGATTTATTTTGTGTTTTTAAAATCCCATCAAAATGACCCTATAACTGGGAGATGATCTTACAGAATAAAACTAAGGTAACAATTGGAGTGGTAATTATTTTTTTCCTTTTTTTGGTGTCCTCTGGGAACAACATATCTAAATGCATTATTTTTTTCTGTATTCATTTTAATAGTTTTCAAGCCCAGTTCCTAAAATCAGTCATAGAATACAATAGATTAGGGGGAAATGATGATATGATGAAGTGACTAAATGCAGAATCAAATGGTTACTGATCTGTAGTTGTAATTGGTTGTAAACAAACCTGATATCCATTAAGGCCTTGTTGGGGGGGGAAATAAAATCTCTATGGTATATATTGATGTTTGAATTTACTTATGTTAAGTTCTCCAGGTGGTGGGTTTGAAGGATCAAGAGAGAGAGAGAATAATATTTTATTCCTTTCTTTTAGTCTGTTCTATACATTCTAAAATAGAAAATTTATATGGAATTAAATCTGGTGAAGACAATGTGATCCCAAATATCTGATCTCTTTAGGGAGTCAATTTCCTTATCAGTAAAAGATAGAAAAAGGTTTGACTCTCTCTCAGTTATGGCTTTACCCAGTTATTAGAAAAACATGGCTTTTTGAAAGCAGCCATTAGACTCAAATATGGTTGCTATTTTTTGCTCTGAAACAGCACAGGGCACACATGTTGTTTTTGCTGACGATCTTCTGCTGAGCCTTCTTATAATTGTACCCCTTTTCACTGTGGAGTACATTCCTTCTGCAACTCTCATTCCAGGTGCTGCTGGTGGATTTCCTTGGACTTCCCAGGAGCCTGGAGTGAGGGGTGGCTGAGTAAAATCAATCAGAACATGGCAAGTTTTTCACCACAGGAATTGGTTCACAGAAGGTCATGTGATCCAATCAGAGCTAATAAGAAGCATTGAAAATTTCATAGGTGATGCTTTTACAGCCAAATTGTAGCTTCCTTTCTGTTGTAAAGGAAGATGCTATAATTGACATAGGCCTCCACATAGAAAATGAGAAGGCATCTGGGGCAGCAATGTGGAGAGATGACTTCTAATCCATCCATGTGGAGTCAGGGCTACTTCAGGACTTCTTGATTTTATGAGCCAGTAAATTCCCTTTGGGCTCGTGTCAGTTGGGTCAACTTTTTAATTAATGTTATCAGAAGTAATTTTAGGTGGTACACAGAGCATATCAAAGCTAAGCACTGGCAGAGTAAGACAGAGCACTGCAGTAAAGACGAGGTCAACTTATATTTGGTATTCAAGAGTTTGTAGAAATCCATTCACCACAAATATACTGAGAGAATAATTGCTTTGATGTATTTGGAAATGAAGTTGACCACAAATGAAGGCAAAGGTCCCTCGTATGGATTTTTTTATTTGTTTGCTTTATTTTCATAGAGTCTTACTGTGTCCCCTGGGTAGAGTGTGATGGTGTCATAGCTCACAGAAACCTCAAACTCCTGGGCTCAAGTGATCCTCTTTCCTCATCCTCCTGAGTAGCTGGGACTACAGACACAGTATACCATTCCTGGCTAATTTTTCCATTTTTAGCAGAGACAGAGTCTCACTCTTGCTTGGGATTGTCTCCAACTCCTGAGCTCTAGCAATCCACCTGCCTTGCCCTCCCAGAGTATCGGGACTACAGGCATGAGGCAAATGCCTCATCTCTCCTAGGTATTTTTTTCTCTATCAATTCCCTGCACAAATGTATTTATTTATCTAGCTAGCTCTGCAGCCCAGCCTTGTCTCAGTTTCTGAGATGAATCAAGCAACTGTGTGTGGAAAATAACCGCATTGTCACTTTTAAATGTCACAACTGGAAAGAACCCAAGGGCTTACCAAATCTTTATTCTGAGGCTTCAGTTTAAGGAATCTGAGGCCAGATATATTAAAGGATTCCTTAAGAACCAGAACTAAAAAGGACTGAAATCTGGACTAGAACTTGGTCCCTCAGCTATCTAATCAGTAAAATATGTCCAGATAAGCAGGTTCATAGGCTGCCAGGATTATTTTAGCCATAAATCAGATTTCCTATTGTTCTGTATTCGTCAGTCTACCTTGCTGAGTCTAATGGGCAAGAGAAATTCAAATGTCAAAGCAACCTTTAAATAATTTCAAGTGAAGATCTTAACATGAATGCTGATCTTAATTATCAATCTCTAAATGGCAAATCATAAGAGAAATATGCTAATATTTGTGTTAACAGCTTAAAGATCTAGTTTCTTTATTTGTATAAATTAGAATATAAATAGTACATTTCTCCCAGAGTGTTGGGAATATAATACAGGCCAGTTGTTTAGCACAGATCTTATATTGATACAAAGTCAGACACTCCATGAATATGATCGCCAATATTACTACTATTTTGGATACTATTATTACTCTATGGCTAAATTTGCTCTTAAATAACAATCACAAATGCATGTTCTTTACTTAGAAAATAACTAAAGTATGCTGTTTCCCTCAGTTTAGTTAAGCTCTTTATGAGACGAATGTTTTTCTACAAATATAAAGATGCTAAAACAATTTGTTGAATTTTGTCTTTCAATTAGCCAGGGAGCTTGATTTAATCACCTGTGTGAATTAGCTCACTCTGCTATTCCAACCACCTTTTCTTAGAGTTGCACTGGAAAAAAAAAAAAAAAAAAAAAAAAATAGGGATTTGCACACCATTTCCAGGCCTTTGTAGTTCAGCAATTTTATTCTTTTGACTCTTTTTTAATATACTTTCCAGTCACTAGACAGAGAGAAAAAATGAAAATGGAATTGTTTTCTAATAAGATAGAAAAGAATATTTGTCTAAGAATCCTTGGAGTCCCAGAAGTATCAATACCAAACATTCTGGTGATAAAAACACTCAGTTCTTTTTGAAAAACAAGAAAATTGTACAATTTACTTTAAATAGATAGAATGCATTTATTCAACAGGTTAAGTGATATATTCTTGGTTATTGGACTCTATAAACCATCAATATGGTCCCTCTGGACCTAGATAGGAAGAATGAGGTAGCAAATAGCACATTCTTTTTGATATAAGAACAGAAGATAATGTCTTAACTTGTGTCCTCAAGAGAGTATAACAACACACCACACAATGTTTGCTTACTATTCAATTAGACAGTTCTTACAATATGACTTGTGTAGTAAGAATCTTAGTTGTTAACCAATGACAGTGTCTTCTGAAATACCAACTGTAGTGTGTTTTCCTCTGTATTCTTAGTAGAGGGAAGAGACAGCCATTCTCTGAGAAAAGATGGAGATGAGATCTGTAGAAATGCAAAACCCCAAAGGTATATTCAAGATAGCTCTGGTAATGAGAATTCAGTCACTGGGTCCTTTGGGTCCTTGAGCCTCTAATTCATGAAAAGTTCTCTACCCTTGTTCAGAAAAATAATGCAGGAAACTTGAAGGGTTTAAGCAAGCAACAACCATCCAAACACGAGGTAACTAGTGTTTGGAAACAAATTCTTTAATTTTTTATCAGCTCTGAAAAGTGATAACAAACAGTCCTAAGGTCTTAGTTTTGCTACAGGTTTTCGTTGTTTTTGCTGCCATTTAATTACGTATCATAACAATTCTCCTGTGACGTTTATAATGGCATCTCAGCAACTGCACTGCTGTCATGTTGATTCAAAGCACCATCATCTCTCACCTGGATGATGAACAAAGCTCCTCATTGGTCTCCCTGCTTCTCCCCCAATCCCCTTTAGTCTATTCTCGGTATAACAGCTGTGTCACACAAGTGGCTCTTTGCCCAGAGCCTTCTAATGACAATGGCTTTGGATTGTATTCAGAGTGAAAGCCCAAATTTTAGTGGGCCTTTTCAGATAGGCTCAACTTTCCTTTCTGACTTTGTAACTTATTAGCTTTATCACATTCTCTCTGCCCTGGCTACATGGACTGTTGAGCATGCAATGGACCAAGGCATGCTCTTCCTCAAGGCCTTAGCACGTGCTGTTCCTTCTGCACACAGTTTTCTCGCAGATGGCACATGCCTGGGTCCCTTATTTCTTTCAGAACTTTACACATGCCTCTCTCTCATTGACTTTTACTAGTCACCTCACTTAAAATTCCCGTGCACCCCTACCAACCCTCTGCTCCCCCCTTCTCTCCTTCCTTTCCTGCTTCTTGCATATGAGAGCATTATGCTGTAAGGGTCTGGGGAGGTGAGAGCAGGAAAGGAGCAGACCCATCAAGGATGTGATAATCAATGGGTCACCACGTGGCCTAGTGGGATTTAACCCCCTGTCACCTCCTCGGCAGACTTTATGGAATATACTTCAGAAGTGTCTTCCTGAAGCACAAGGAAGCTGAGGCATTTACCCACTCAAGCTCCCTCCTAGGTCCAGGTCCTCAGAGAGATATACAGGAAATATGGGGAGGGGGCTAGCGGATGGGGGCTCTGTGAGCAGAGGCTCTTCACTGGTTGTCCTGCCTCCACTTTTGCCATCCCTTCCCCAAGAGATCCACTCAGAAATGATCCCATTCCCAAAGTAATCCTTTACAAGACCAAATAGTTCCAGCTGTGCACCTGTGTAAGATCTGTCAGTGGCTCTCTACTGCCTTCAGAGTAAAAGCCACACAACCCAGCTCTGCACTGCCCTATTCTCAGCTGCCCCGGTCTCGTCCCCCACCCTTCGCTGCACCAGCTGTGAGTTCTCTCCTGAGCCACGCTCATGAGGCCCCACAACATGGCAGTTCCTTCTCCTTGAAGTTCAATCATAAATATTTAACAAACATTTATTTTTATTGTCTAGTACATGCCAGGCACTATGCTAAATGCCACAGATATATTGAGAAATAAATCACTGTTCCTATCTTCAAAGTCCTCAGTCTGTCAAGTCGACTGGAGGCTTTTAATTCTCATTTATGCTTTATTTTATTCAAATTACTTAACTATCTAACACTATATTTATTTAGCCAATCCATCTTGTCTCTTGACTACCCATTAGAATACAAACTTTGTGAAGACAGATATTTGTATTAGTACCCTTAAATCTTTATTGGCCAGAACAGGATCTGGAACATAGTAGGGGTCCAATAAATATTTTTAGAATGATTTATATTAAAATTTCTTAATGCATAGCTTTGTAATATTCTAGTATTTTCAGGTGCTCAGTTTACCAATCACCTACTTTTGAACTTACGTTGCTTCCCCCAATACATATTTAAAATGAATGACATGTTTTCTGTTTAGTATGCAATGATTAAACCACAGCATCTAACAACTTACATGAAATATGGAGGAAAGAGACACAGGTAAAATGACACCCGTTGGGAGGCAATCAGAAAAATCTAGACTGTTGGAAACTACAGGACAAAATACAGTCTCTTCAATAAGAAGCTAAAAGAAAAAAATAGAGAGATTTCAGAAGTATATGTAGATTTTAAAATATTCAGTAAATATCCAGATCAACTGCAATGTATAGAGCAAATTTGAGTTTAGAAGCAAAAAGAAAACTCTGATATGCTAAAAAAATCATAAGATAGCTGGGTTAAAAGAAAATGAGACTTCAGTGAACCTCTGTGAACATACAACTTTGCCCCCGCATTTTTTTTATTATTTCCTTGTGATCAATTTCCAAAAGTAAAATTGCTGAGTTAAAACCAATTAACAATTCTACATCGATATGTATGAGACAACATTTGCTTCTTCACACCCCAGCTGACACTGGATATAATCATTCTTCTTGCCTATCTGATAGGTTTAAAAAGTAGCATCTTATTATGATTTTAATTTGCATATTTTTTCAAGTTGCATCTCTTTTTGAATATGTTTGCTTTGGCCTGTCCTATTTTACATAGTTCTCTAAGACAGATTTGAAGATCTTGATCTCTACTCAGTTGTTATCAAGATGTGACTGCAATAAACAGTCATACTTGGAGATAATGGCACATGTGGATAATTGATGATACCATCTTTGGAAAGGATGAAACCCCATCTTGGTCACATATCCCACTGAACGGAAAACTCTTTTAGCAAACTATGCTAGGATGAAACAGTTCCAGAGGTAGTTACCACTTTGGACTTGGTGAGAATTTCTCAGTAACTTTTGACGTTGGGTCAGCAGTTCCTGATCTCAGAAAGCCACTTAGAACTCCTGTCACCTGTGACATGTTCCATTTGTCAATATTCACAAGCAAACCAAGAACCCAGTATTCTAAGGTATCACATGATTTTCCCTTCTTTCTTCCTGCTCTTTTTTTTTTGTTGTTGTTGTTTGTTTGTTTCCAGAGTAAATACAGGCAGACAGAGAGAGAAATGTTACGCCAAATTTTCAAAGACTCTTTTTTTTTTTTTTTTTTTTTTTTTTAACTTTGAGTCAAATTGTACATAGATATCTAGGGGTTTGGAAATTCAAGCCCACCACATAGACCCATCTCATTCTATGAAAATCAATACCTCCAGGCATGCTGGCTAGACATGGAGTCCTGGCCAAGCTATTCATGCCTAACACAGACCTCGTTGGCCTCAGTGTATGTTTTCAATGAATCACATCAGAATTCTGGCTGCAGAAACCCAAGGCTGGTGCTCATTTTGGGAAGCCAATTTCTCTTTCCAGTTTAAAAATTTATTAGCAAAAGAATATCATCAAAGGCACTACTGCTATAATATCAGCCAGCAAGGAATCTGGAAGAGAGGAATTTTTCTTTAATGTTTTCTCAGAATTCCTTTCCTTTATGAATTTGCCTGAAAAGGTAGGCTATATTTAAAAGTTTTCTTAAGGAAAAGTTATTTTACTTTTTGTATGTTGTGAGTTTTAAAAATAAACCCTTAATTTTTAGATCTTTGTTGAAGCACTGGTTTTCCCTTGAGGCAAAGTGTGACAGCATCTATCCTTTCAGTTTTCAGATTAGCTAAAATCTTGGGATCGGGTCTTAATCAAAATGATCTGTATAGAAAAAGAACAGCTGTCCCTATTCTTTGTGTCAAATTCATCATGCTTAACCTCCATCAATGTTCCTGAGAGTCATGGGTCCCTAAGGAATGCCACACCATGGCTGAACTGTTTTCTTTCTGCATTTAAAATATATTTAAATAAAACTTGCAGCTGTTTAAAATGTGGCTTAGAAGATTTCCTATAGACTTTTCTTCAAACCAGTGGGCCAGTTAATATGTGAGATCCAGGTCTAAGTTTCAGGGGGCAGAGATTAATGCACACAAACCTCACCTTTTATCTGGCAAAGGGACAGATGGTCAGCATATAATCTGCACAATGGACCTTAGATCAGTGAGTACTCACAGCTTTCAGCACTGTGCTTCCTTGATTAAATGCTTACTTAGTTCATGTACACACGACATTCCAGATATTAAACTAGGCATCTAGGAGAAAGTGGCCAACATGTTACTGATGGAGACACCCAAGATGGAAATAAAGAGAGCATGTTAAAATTAGCATTTAGTAGAAGGTAGGTAGAAGGGGAAGGAAGAAGGTACCATGACAGAGAAGAGCTTGAGGTGGGTGCAATTTAATCAAATTGGCCAGGGAGAGCTTATGGGAAAAAAGGATGTTTGGGAAGAGGTCTTAAGAGCGTGGTGGTTATTCAAAAAGCTTGTTATTTATAGTTGTATAGCAATTCAGAAGCTCTGGGATGTTACTTGAGAGGATCAACATTCCCGTCCTTTCTGAACGGGACAGCCTGCTTGCTCAGTTTCCCTGGTAACTTCAGAGGACCAGATGTTCACTTGTCACCTGTTCACTTGTCATTCTAAGGGCTTGGAAGGCAGTGTGGGCTTCCATTAAAAGGGTCAATGAAACCGTTTTTCCTTCTGTATAGAAATTTAACCTTTTCGCTAATTCTTAGCTCTGTTACCCTGGTAACCTGACAAGGGTAATATGTCACCTGTTGCTAGGCAACATTGCTAATCATAAAGTGACTGGATATTTGGAAGATTACATTTTGACTGGGAGAAGAACCTATAACTAATAGGAAGCCATAGCTATGGGCTTCCCTGAGTAGGGTGAGTATTCTTATATCTGGATATGTCCCTTGAATGCACCCTGGAAATTCTGCCTATGTTGCTGTTATAAGAGATATTGGCTCCTGTGGGGCCAGAATGCTAATGTAAGGATCTGTACTCCTTACCCTTGAGCTGTCACCTTGAGACAAAAGCCCTGATGGCCATTATTATTATTACATGGGCTGCTGCAAGGATTTCCACAGAAGATTGCCTGCTGCTACCCTCCCGGGAGCTGTGCATTTTGAATCCCAACTTTTTTAGTAGACTGAAGTCACATGTGGCCTATGATGGGTTCATGAGTTTGAATATTTGCTTGAACTTAAGAAAAACCCTGGTAGGCCCTACAGAACAGTACTCAATAGAAGTGGGAGCTTTAGAGCTTTGAGTTTTTGTCAGAAAAGCAAAATGCCATTTAATAGCTGTGAGTTGGGAAGAAATCAACAAGATAAATCTCCACTTGAAACTTGCTTCTTCCTCCTATTTTCTGCATAGCCTTTCCTTCTAGCTAATTCCATCAGGCATTTGGTGCCACTGACTCAGAAGACATTGTGACATTGGCCCGAGCCTGCTCAGGTGTGTAGTTCCTAGTTTCCCAGACTTCATGGTACATTGAACATTAAAACATATATATTGAGGGAGCAAATGCCAAGTGGCCAAATTTTATTCAACCAAGGAAGAGTACAAATTGTTGCAGAAATAGCACATACTCTCAATGCTATTTTATAAAAGAGAAAAAAGGAAATCCTAGCACAAATGTAAGAAGGAGATATTTCTTAGGTGAAATTGATGTAGCTTCATGAAGTTTACCACCTACAGGAAGACATGGTGCACATTGGGCAGAGATGGAATAAACCTTTCCTTGAAATTCTTAGCAGCATTGTAATTTTTTTCCTTGTTATTGGTAATTAGGAGAAAATACATCACAGATTGACACTGGCCTATAGCTGAGTGGTTGGGAGCCCTGTGGACCAGATGTTTTCAAATATACTTTCCAGCTCTTAAATTTTCTGATTAAAAACCTGCCCTCTGTACAAAGTTCATTTCCATCACAGAGTTTTCTGTACTGTCATCAGCCTGATCACTCCTCTCTAAATTATTTACATAAATACAATCGATACCACATGAATTTTAAATTTCTTAAATTTCATCTTATTAACTTCTCAATCTAATAAGATGACATACTCTTTAAGAGATGACCCACTCTTTAAGAGACAGGAACTGTACTTCTCCCCTTTATTCAGTACTTACTTAGCAAAGTCCTAGGGTATAGGATGGCAAGATTTTTTTATGGGTCATGCAGTCCTTTTTGTTACTACTCACCTCTGCTGATATGGTGTGGAAGTGGCAACTCACAATAGGCAAACAAATTGATATGGCTACATTCCAATAAAACCACATACAAAAGCAAGAGGCCATCTGGATTTGGCCTTTGGGCTATAGTTTGCTAGCCACTGTTTGAGGCAAAAGGACAGGTATTCATTGCCTATTTGCAACTGGGTGCATGATTCTAGCAAAACTATTTACAGCCCACTGTTGCTCCTTAGTATACCACTGATTTATAAGCTGTTCACTTCTATCTGGGAAAGCCATTTTTCTAGGAGCAGAGTTCCAGATGTTAGAAAGAGGGAGTGAGAGAACATCTACGCAGGTAACCAGATTGACAAAATTAATGTTGGGTTAAGATGTCATGCACATCTTCTCTTCATATTAATTTTCAGCTTAGCGTGGAAGAGCCTTTCCACAGTCACTGAAGGTTACAAGGTAAGCACAGTTATTTATGGTATTAATAATGTAGGAGGGGAAGGGAAGATAGAAAGAATAAAATGAATAAAAAGAAAAGGAAGAGAAAAAGTAGAAAAAGGGTCTAATTTCTTATTTGGGATGATCATCTTAAATTGTATTAATTTTTGTAATCTCTAATACATCACTGACTACAACAAGAGATTGTTTTATTTGACAAGGGTCTTATGATGTCTTTGAAATTAGACTAGTTCCCTACCAAAAAAGATTCATGTTAATAAGAGAGTTGATTTTAATAAGAGAGCTTATTCTGTTTGGTAAAGCTCTTTAGACAGCTATTCCTTAAGGACACTACATAAATTCCAATGACTGATTGATTGATGGATTGATCTGGGGGCTGTCCTACTGTTTTTAAAACGTTGTAAATTGCTAGCAGTGGTTCTGACCCACTGTGCAGAAATTAGGCAGCAGCTACCAGATTCTGTTTGTAAATGACAGCCCAAGCAAGCTTATTGTTTTAATCTACTTTATTTCTATGGGTATTGCATGAGAATTGATGGCCAGGCAACTGGTAAAAGTCAACTCTGTTTACATGCATGGGAGTTACAAGAGAGCAGACCCTTCGCAGTTCAGCCTGTCACCAAATACATTTGAAATAATATATTCCACAGTAAGATGCTTATTAATGGAACAGAAAAAAGTAGCCTTTTGTTCCTGTCTTCAGACACAATACTAGTGCAAGTTGCTATTCCTTAACCATTATGTCCTCATGTGAAAGGCAGTATGACTCCAAACTTGAAGCATATTTGCTCCTTAAAAGGCATATGCTTAGACTATCTCAGCAATTACTAACAAAAGGTCTCCAATTAGGGATACATTCTCTTTTCCTATTAATGGTTACATGGCAAATACACGAATAAACCAATAATCATCACTACACACTCTAAAATAAGCTGGGTGAAATGAAATCAATAAAGCTGTTGCTTGGGTATTTATACTTTACATGCCTTCTTTCAGAAAACTACGACTCCCTCCCAACATTTTCCCACCGTAGCTGTTTTTGCAAGAAGAGGGCTCTCAAAGCTTATGCCTTCTTTTCCCCAAAGGCCAACCTGAGCTAGGCCAAGGGAAATTTCATTGCACCACTCATGCTTTGACATGGTATCATCTGGTTCTAAGACCACATTCTCGGGGCCATCCTGGCTCCCGTTCTTATCCAAGGTCTCTGGCTTTCCTTGGATTCTGTAAACTGTGCCTCATACTTCAAATGCATTCATTCTTGGCCAAATTTAGCCAGTAACAGTTTCTGTTTCTTGCAACCAAAGGATCCTAATGTAGTCAATGAGGGAATAAGAATTTTAAGGAAAACAAAATTGAGTTTATACGTTCTGCTTCATTCTTTCTCTGCCAGAAAGATCTATAAATATAATATTGCAAAGACCTACTTAAGTGTGAAAAAAAAGTTATGCTAAAGAATACTTAGAACTCAAAAATCTTTTTAAAAAATTAGTAATTATTCTTTAATAAAATAAATAATAAATCTACATTTATTCTATATGCTGCATGTAGTTAAGTGTTTGGCCAACATACAAAAATGCCTATTTGCTTTAAAATAGAGTGTAGCTATTGTCAAACCTACAAAAACCAGGATTAATACTGTCCTATGGACCTTTGGAAAGAAGTTGTTATGGTACATAAGATAGGATCACCAGACAAATTATAAAGCCAATAGGAGTCTGCTTATTTAAGACTGGCCAGCTGACTGCCCCTGATGTGGAATCAGTAGGGGCAGCAGTGCACAGCCTGAAATTAGGGTTTTTATAGGTCGACAGTTAGGATGTGGGTAGTTAATATTGGTGGGCTGTATTTCCTTCATGCTTAAGACCACCATCTCAGTTGAGTGACTTTTCTTCATAAGAAATCTTCAGTGGCTGTGGGAAAAGAAATCAGATTTCATAACTCACTTTCTATGTATCTTCCTTAACGTACTCTCACTACTTCTGAGATTGAATCAGTTGTGAGTGATTTATTACCAGTTTTGTATCCCATTGCTTTGCTTAACTATAACCTTTTACTTCCAAGTTCCTATCTAATTTTGTGTTCATTCAAACTATTATTTCAAATACCTGGAGTATGTACCTTTTCTTTAGTTTTTTTTTTTTTTTTTAAATTCCAGTATGATTTAATGTGGGCAAATCAATTTTCCAAAAATATCTCTCTGGTTCAATAGTTTTTGCATTGAATATGGTAATGTGACTCTTAATGAAAGCATTTCTCTCTCTTTTTCTCATTCTTGTGAATCCTTATCTCCGTTTAAAAATGATTGAATAACCGAATCATGATGCCTTCTCTTTAGGTGAAAATGAGTTCTGCATTCGTAATTTAAATATACGGGCCTGGAAATGTACTTCTCTTCTTTCTGTGCACTGCATTTTATGAAGAGTAATTACATGCTCTCACTGTTCAACAGCAATGAACTTGTAATGCAATAATACTCTAATCAATGCCTTATGCTCATATGTGGCCAGACTATCACTCCCTTTAATTTTCAGTACACTGACTTCTCAGAGGAGCATAAAAGAATGAGTGCCTGTTTTCTTTCTTAACTATAATTGTGTATTTACCTTTAACCCTCATATTTGATCATAACAGAAGTGGAATTGCTCCTTGTCCTTCAGTGGAGCCTTGTGTTCATGGGTAAGATGCCTAATTGAGGGTGTATTTGGCCACCTGAACTCTCAAAGAGTTAGCAATTTAGAATGAAAAGCAGCCACAGTGGTACTTTGCAGAAGCAATTATCCTTGTAGCAGTTTTGATTTTCTGAACCAGAAACCCAATTATAACACAATCTTCGGCTAACACATTTTCAAAGGAAGCCAAGGAAGAGTGGAAGCATTCTTGCATGGTGGAATAAACACTTATAAAAACATTATAAGAACTAAATTCTAGTTATGCTACTAACTACTCTATGGTCCTGGGCAAATTCCTGAACCACTTTTGGCCTAAAATAGATATGTAAAGTGAGTCTAATAAAAATATCCTAAAAATTTATTATTGGGCTCATATATAATCAAATACATAGTTATAAAATCTAAGAAAAATATAAAGCCCTGGGGAAATAGAAGGCATTCTGGTATTAACTAGGTTGTTATGTCACCGGGAAGTAATTCTCTTTTTTTTTTTGGAGGCAAGAGTCTCAAGCTGTTGCACTTGGTAGAGTACCATGGCATCATCATAGCAATCTCCAACTCTTGGGCTCAAGTGATCCTCTTGCCTCAGCTTTTTCTATTTTTTGTACAGACTGAGGTCTCACTTTTGCTCAGGCTGGTCTCAAACTCATGAGCTCAAGCAATCCATCCTCCTCGGTCTCCCAAAGTCCTGGGATTACAGGTGTGCATCACCACGCTGAGACTTTATCACTGAATTCTGACATGGGCTTTACCTCCTACCCTATTCACCCTATAGAGGACACTTTTTCTCTTTTCAGGAAGCATCAATCCTGCCATTTGGGTGACATTGATCATCTCCCAAGTTAGCACAAAACAATCAGCACAAGCACAATTCTCTTGCCAGTGAGAAGGGGATGACTTCAGTCATTTTGCTACCATATGGGAAACCATCCAGAGAGGGGGGAAAAAGCTAGAGACCTGCAGGGAGGTTGATACCAATCCCCAATTCAACTATACCTAAAGCCTGCCTTATTGCTAGAATGTTTCAATCATGGGGGCCAAAAAGTGTCTTTTATTGTTCCATCTGAGCTTTTTGATATTTTGACTAAAAGCACCTTGACTTATATGAGGAGGTCTTAAAAAGTTCATTAAAAATGTGTATTATGAAAAACTAGAGTGATAGTTTGACCTCTGCTGTCTCCATTTGTATACCCTTGATTTCCATCTCTTGTCTGGTTACTCTAGCTTGTACTCCCAGAATCATGTTGAACAGAAGTGGTGACAGTGGGCAATCTTGTCTAATTTCAGATCCAAGCAGAAATGCTTTCAATTTTTCCCCGTTTAGTATGATGTTGACTATAGGTCTATCATATGTGACTTTTATAATGTCAAGGTATGTTTGTTCTATCTATGCCTATTTTGTTAAGAGTTCTTATCATGAAAGGAACTGAATTTTGTCAAATGGTTTCTCTGCATCTATTGAGGTAAACATATGGTTGTTTTTGTTTTTTGCTTCTGGTTATGTGAATAATGACTTAAGCTTAAGAAATAAAACTATAAGAATTCTGGAATAAAATGTTGGAAAAACTCTTACAGACATCATCCTAGGCAAAGAATTTATGAAGAAGACCTCAAAGTCAATCACAGAAACAACAAAAATTAACAAATGGGACCTGATTCAATTAAAAAGCTTATGCACAGCCAAAGAAACAATCAATACAGTGAACAAACAACCTACAGATTAGGAGAAGATATTAGCTTGCTATACATCTGATAAAGGTCTGGTAACCAAAATATATAAAGAACTTAACAAATAAGCCAGAAAAAATTAAACAACACAAACCCCTAAAAAGTGGATAAGAGACATGAACAGAAACTTTTCAAAAGAAGGTAAACTAATGGCCAATAAACATACGAAAAAAAACTCAACATCTCTAATCATCAGGGGAAATGAAAATTGAAACTATGATGAGATATCTTACTGGAGATCTAACTGCAGTAAGAGTGGCTTTAATAAAAAATCCCCAAAACAACAAATGCTGGCATGGATACAGAGAGAAAGTAACTCTTATACAGTGTTGGTGGGACTGCAGACTAGTATAACCTCTATGGAAAATTATACGGAGACACCTGAAAGAGCTAAAAGTAGACCTACCATTTGATGCAGTAATCCTACTAGTGGGTATTTATCCAAGTGAAAAAAGTCACTTTATCAAAAAGACATGTGTACTTGAATGTGTATTGAAGTGCAATTCATAATTGCAAAGATGTGACATTAATCCAAGTTCCCATCAATACATGAGTGGATTAATAAAATGTGGTATATGTATAACATGGAATACTATTCACACATAAAAAATGGTGAACTAATACCATTTTCTAAGGGAAGTATCAAAAGAATGGAAAAACAAACACTATATGTACTCACCATTAAATTGGAACTAATTAATCAATACCTATATTGATTAATATTTGCATATTTAATGCATATTTGGTAGTAAAACTTAATAGAAAAGGATGGGAGCAAGAGGAGAGGGGTATATTCACACCAAACCAGTATGAGGCACACTAACTGGGTGATGGGCACTTATAACTTTGACTCAAACTATACAAAAGCAATTCACATAATCAAAATATTTATACCCCTATAATATTCTGAAATTTTAATAAAGAAGAAAAAACTATGCAAAGATATCAAAATATTTTTGCACCACAATAAACTCATACTAAACTTGTATAACATGTCCAAACAGAGCCTAATTTGAGTTGCTGAGAAGGATAAAGTATCAATTTGAAAGGATCCCTCATAAAAGTGACATGAATCCTGCTATAATTGAGGTAAGAAAAAACATAAAATTTGGGATGAAGCTTGGGTGGGGAATGGTGAAATCATTAATGCTTTACCAAAAGTGTATGGGGACAATGTTCCAAAGAAATCAGCAATTTACAAATGGGTAACTCATTTTAAGAGGAGATAAGACAATGTCAAAGTTGTGGAAGTGGCCCAGTTAAAGCAAAAGCTGACCAGTCAAGGGCAAAGTTCATGGCAACAGTTTCTGGGGGGATGCTCCAGGCATTTTGCTTGTTTACTTTCTGGAGAGCCAAAGAACAATAAGATCCCCTTATCATGAGAGTATTTTGAGAAAGTTAGCTCAAGCTTTAGTGGAAAAGTACCCAGAAAAGCTCCACCAGATGGTTCTTCTCCATCATGAAAATGCTCCTGCTCACTCCTCTCATCAAACCTTTGTAAAGGTTTCAATGGGAAATCATTAAGCGTCCACCTTTTGGTCCAGATTTTGCTCTTTCTGACTTATTTTTGTTTTCTTATATTAAAAAATCTTTAAAGGGCACTTATTTTTCTTCACTTAATAATATAAACAATATTACATTGACCTGGTTAAATTCCCAGAACCCTCAGCTCTTTAAGGATGGAGTTAATGGGTGATATCAACACTTACAAAAGAGTCTTGAACTTGATAGAGCTTATGTTGAGATATAGTTTACTTTTTTAACTTTTAATTCCATCTGTTCTACAAACTTTCTCAAGTCCACTCATACACAATCTCAAGAATACAATATGGAAAAAGGGTGCAGTGAAGGGTAAGAAGCCATCTAAGAAATGCCAAGTATGTAAAAGAAAAAAGTAGAACAACTTCATAAGACAAAAGACAGGATAGGATTAAAGATGGCAGCCGAGTAACAGCTTCCCTGCAACTGGGCACAGCGAGTCTGGGAAGACAGGACTCCAGGCATCTCTGGCCGGTGGGATCTGCCTATAATCAACCCATTGAGGATACAGGGAGCCAGCAAGGGACTTCTGGACCCCAAGAGGAGAACAAAAACAGTGGAGAACTGGCAAGTGGTTGCATGTGTTCAATCGACCTAATCACGCCTGCAACCATGAGTAAAGGCAGCAGTGAGACTGCAAACCAGAAGGGCCTTACCTGTGAACAGTTTTGGTGTTCTTGGACTTGACACTCAATTGAACTGCCTTGGAGAGAGCTTGAGTGGGAGTGTGGAGAACTTTGGGCATTGTCTGGGGCCCCAGACTGAGCCACTGAGCTGGGCAAAGGAAGCCATTGTGAAAGAACTGCCCTGGTAAGCTCCACCCTCAGGGTCCCAGAGCAAAAATCGGGCAGGACAAAGTAACCTAGTGACTGAGCAGCCTAAAGGTGGGAACTGAGCTGCCTTACAGCCTTAATCCTTAGGGGCAGAGTGAGACGGTTTTGGCACACTGGAGCCTTGGGCTGTTGCCCTGGGTAGACTGCCATGATGTCACAGCTCATAGCAACCTCAAACTCCTGGGCTTGGCACTGCCCTGACCTCCATAAGAGCTGTGCACTGACCTCCAACCGGTGACCCGCACCCACCAGGCCTCCGCATTCCCTGACTAGGAACTGCGGGAGCCACGCAACCCTGCGTCCTCCCTCCTGAGTCCTCCCAGCCTCCACACTAGCCCGTTCATCTTGCCAGAGACTCTGGTAGCTATGTGCCCTCTGGAGCCCTCCCTGCCTCTGCACAGAGCCCTTCTCCTGGCCAGAGACTACTGGAGTCTTGGGCTCTCTGTGCCAAAGTCACGGGGTGCCAGGCATTCCTCCCAGAACCGTGCGCACCACCCCCAGCCCTGTTGCTGGATCCAGGTGTGTCACACACCTGCTTCCACAACAAGAATTCCCTAGTTAGAACAGCCCCAGAGGAACTACACAGGGTCACTCCCTACAAAGACCTAGCAACAATAGAGTGATTCCGCTGGGTTCCAATCTTGGAGAAACACCTCCCCAACACTGAGGATGGCCAGGGGCAATAAGGAAAAACAATCATGAGGTGAAATCAACAGAAAAACTCTGGCAATATGAATAATTAGAGTAGATCAACTCCCCCAAGGATCAATGGACCAGAAACAGCACAAGACCCCATGCACAAACAAATAGCTGAGATGTCAGAAATGGAATTTAGGATCTGGATAGCAAATAAGATTGAATTAGAATTCCAAAAGTTATCTCAAGAATTCAATGGATTCAAAGACCAAATGACCAAAGATTTTGACACATTGAGACAAGAAGCTGCATCCCTCAAAGATCTGAGAAACACAGTA